>JAOWBW010001488.1:0-40389 GCA_026119855.1 Campanula takesimana
TTGTTATTTTCGCCTTAGTATTAGGGTTCAAAACAAAACTCTGCTATGCTCCCTTGTACAGTATTCTCTCTCTCTCTCTCTCTCTCATGCATTGCATTGCATCATCCTAACATCAAAAGCTTCTCTCTTTCTCCTTAAAAAGAATTAGTTTCTTGCCACACAATACCACTAGTCCGTGTCAGCACTGCACAGGGTCCCCATTACCCGGAGTATTCGATGTGCAGGAATTTGTGTGCTACTGTCGCACTCTTTTCGAGCCACTCGTCTAGTCACTCACGTATACGGTGGGAACCTTTACCTAACCCGTGTCAACCCACACTAGTATAGGTATCACACCTAGGTTTTGACCGGTTGGTTGGCTAGCTTTTTCTTAAATAGTCAATTAACGTGCTGTCTATGTCGAGTCATCCCCAAGTCAATGATGAATCGAGATCTTTGAGAGAAAGTGCACAAAAAAGTGATTTCCCTACAAGGGACGTGCCATGGTGAGATGAGTGTTATGTTGTCAAGATCTCCGCTCATCATTAACTTGCGTAGGATGCAACATAGACATCACGTTAAATGCCTTTAAGGGGGGTTAGTCGTAGGATCCGATGGTTGGTGGAAGCCGCTTGCCCTATAGGACCCTCGCCCAAATTGTCCGTTTTGGGGTGTGCAATGCAGGTGAAAAACGAGGGGTCTATAGACGTAGTGATGGCCTCCACTGATCGTAGTCTTCTAACTAGTTGCGAAAAAGGGGTACCCCTTCCAACCAATTAGGATGTAAATAATGTATGTTTTTGTAAATTAAAATATACTTTGCATGAGCCTTCCCCCTCTCCTAAAGCTTCATTACCTTCAACCTTTCAGCAAAGCAAGTTTGGATCCGCTCGGGTGGTCGACTACAACGTGAAGCTTCTACTCCGTCCACGTTCTCAGTCTCGTCATCAGCAATGTCAACTCCCGCTTCAGCTTCAGCCTCTGCTCCTCCTGCTAGTGCCGCCGAGCTCAACACTGAGGCTACTCTCAATGGTATTCCCCCAAGCCTCCAGAACTTCCTCGCCGGTCTCGAAGCCAAGATCAAGAATCTCGAGGAAAGCAACAAGATGTTGGAAGACCAGAACCAACAGTTGAAGGGTCACATTCAACAAAAGGGGACTAAACTGGTGCCCGATGGGAGAATTTCATTTATGTCGAGGATGAAGAGGTCAATACCAACTGTCCCCCAACACCAATGCTACTGCCTTCCCATTCCCAAGCTACCGCAATGTTCCACCTCCTTCTCTCTACACCCAACAAGGTTTCACTACCATGAGCAAGAACAAGGCTGTCTATGAACCTTCCCCTGAACTGCTTGGTGGCTACCTCTCCGCTAGCAAACTACCCGCACCCTCGTTGCCTCTGAGTATTGGGATGGCCGCTGCTACTGCTTCCACTACTCCTCCCGTCATTCTGTCAGAAACTATCCCCGACATCTCCAATCACCCTGTGGTTATGGCCATGCAAGAGCAAATGCGAAAGTTGATCGAGACCGTGGATAAGCAAAGTGCACCGACTACCAAGACAATCAACCCTAGCCAAGTGGGGCTCTCCCCAAGGATTTCAAGATGCCTAAGGTGGCAATGTTTCATGGTGACTCGTGTCCTAAGACTCATTTGGATAGTTATGTGTTGGCCATGAGGGCTCGTGACTGCACCAACGAACAAATGGCTCGCGTATTTCATAGCACTTTGGATGGTATAGCTCTGCGTTGGTTCTTGGGGCTAGAACCAAGCGAGAGGCAAACGTGGGATCAAATCAGTGCCATTTTCTGTGAGAAGTATCAGCTAACTTGGATTGGCATGTGAATCGAACCGACCTTGAGAACACTATGCAAAAGCCCGGCGAGGCTATTTATGATTTTTACAAGAGGTGGAATCATCGGTTGTGCGAGGTCCAATACCCACCAAAAGCGAAGGAACAGAAACAGATTTTCTACAAGTGCTTGCTACCGGAGATGAAAGCAGCTATAGGTAATGGTTACTTCCCTGATTTGCGGGAAATGGTTGACGCCGGAGTAAGGTACGAAGCAGGGTTCACTGGGATTGTGCCGCCAAAGGAAAGTCCAAGACCAACAACAACAACTCCTTCCGCTACAAGGCTCCTACTGCGCCTGCGCCTCCTAGGGGTGGAAAGGAGGCCGTCGGCCAAGTGAATATGGTCCAAAAAGAGGTCCCGCTAGATGTCCAAGCCGTAACAAGGAACGGGGCTCCGCCGCAAAGAGAGAGGGAACACTTTGACGATTTTGGAATGCCTATGGGGAAAGTCTTTGACGTGTTAGTCAAGAGAGGTCTTATCAAGCCTTTGGAGAATTACCAGCCCGCCTACCCAAGAACTGATTTGGACGCCTCCAAGTTCTGCAAGTATCACAAGCACATCGGGCACACAACGGATGGTTGTATTCAATTGAAGCGCGTAGTACAAGGGTTGATCAATGACAAGAAGATTGAGAAGCCGAAGGGTCCTAATGTGGTGAATAACCCTCTTCCAACAATGGGGGTGGGGTGAATATGGTGCAAACATGCGAGATTAGTATCCTCGAGCTCATGGATGCCTTCAACAAGATAGGGCTCACGATGGTGGATATCTTCATGGCATTAGTGACGTTAGAAATACTCGAACCATTAGAAGGACATCTCCCCGTCTTGGTTGCGATTTGTCAAAATTTTGCCACTACCACAAGTGCACCGGTCACACTACCGAAGAATGTTTTGAACTCAAGAAAGCCGTGCAAGAGCTCATCCACAAGGGAGTAGTCGAAGACCCTAGAGATTATGTAGCTAGCAATGTACTCATGGTAGAACTTAGTGAGATCACTGATCCGGCCAAGCCTGTTGTGGCGGACTGTGATGAGATGGGTTGTATTCCAATGACTAATAATAAAGAATCTTCTTGCTACTTGTTGTCTTTAGAAGAACTAGTGAGTGAAGTCGAATCTCTAGAGGAAGAGAGCCCAAGCCCTCTCAACCTCTTTCTTGGGCCGAAATCTTCGAGGAGGCCGAAAAGACCGAAGTTTCGCCCCCTTGTCATGACTCGCCATTGTCTTTGGAGGAGCTACGTGCAGAAGTTTGTCTCCTTACAAGATCCGGTCAAGTGTACCAATCCGACCCGAAGGGCGCAAAGAAAATCTTTGGGAAGGAACCCGAGCAAGCCGACCTAGACAAAGAAGACCCTATCCTCACTCAACTCAAACAAACCCAAGCCCATATTTCACTATGGTCCCTACTCACCTCCTCCCTAGCCCATCGCCTCATGCTCGAGCAAAACCTCGCCGCCACCATGGTACCATCCACTATTACCCCGGAGGACGTCACCCACATGATTGGTAATATCCACTACGGAAACATCATCACTTTCTCAGAGCTAGACAAGCCAGTGTTCGGAGTTGATCATAATGAGCCTTTATACATCACTGTCGAGGTAAATGGCAAGAAAATCCCCCGTGTATTCATTGATAATGGTTCTGCAATTAATATCCTGCCTTCAAGGATGATGGATGTGGTTGGCGTTCATGGTGTTGATTTACGCCCATCCAAGAAAACCATCAAAGCTTATGACTCTACATGCCGCGCCGTGATAGGCGAAGCCACCTTGCCCATTACCATCGGAACAAAGATCCTGCCGACCGACTTCCACGTCATAGACATCCCCGCAACCTTCTCACTCCTCCTTGGCCGGCCATGGTTACATCAGTCGGGCGCTGTCCCATCTTCCCTGCACCAGTGTGTGAAGTTCAATCTGGTAATGAAGTGACCATCATCTACAGCGATCTCGTAACTGCCCAAGGGACGGACACCAAGGGCGTTCCTGTCTTACAGATTCAGCATGGGGAAGAGAGCCGACTCTTCAACGGCTTCGAAATAGTCGCTCAAGCACAGATCTGCACCATCGACCTCACCAAAACAACGGATAAAGTGGCACCTGTTGTCAAGATACTGCGTAATATGGGCTTCATACCGGGGCTGGGGCTAGGTAAGAACTTGCAAGGCCCCACAGAATTGGTTGAAGAGGTTGATCATCGAGGGTTGTTCGGTCTAGGATACACCCTTACTCTTGAAGACAAGATGGAGCAACAAAGGATGGATTTGCTTAAAAAGATGAAGCTTCCCTACAAAAAGCCTGAAATGCGGCCATACCGCCTGTCCCTGAATAGCTACTTCGTCAGGGAAGGCGAGGAGTTTTCGTGTTTTGAGTTCGCAGAGCCATGGATTGACCACACCGGGAAGTTGCAGAAAGGGTTCGAGATTTTCAGAGATGTGGAATTCGATCGGTCCAACATGAAGCTGACTTACATGGAATATGACAAAGCCACGGGCAGAGTTAGAACCATCAGGCATGAGTACTCCACCAAGGTTGCAGATGACTTGGCAGATCAACTTGAAGCCGCAACCCTTGACAAGCCAGCAATAGAAGCCGCAGAAACTCCAAGTTTGACTGAGACGTGGGACGGCCAATATCTGCTTCAACATCTGGGTAATCTGGGGCTGCACGAAGACATGGTTGCCGTCATTGGAGATGATTCTGAGGATAAGGTGGACCCAAGGACATTGGTGGTACCCATGGGGGACAAGCTCAAGAATTGGTGCATCATTGGGGGACCTATAGCTACTCCGGAATTTATGATGGGAACACTGGGCTTACTCCTTCTCCTGTCGCCACTCCTGCAGCATCTCCTGTCACTCACCCAAAATCCCCGTCCCCAGAGTCTAGTGTTTTACATTTTGAATTTGAGTCTTCCTCTAAGTCTGACGACCTTACGTCTGAAGACTATGATCTTGTTGCAAACGCTATTTTCCCTTTTGCCATGAATGAAACCCTCGACCTTTCCGAGTATCCCTCCATAGTCACTCTTTTAACTGATAAATTGGCTAATAATCAAACTAATGATATACACTTAGTTAATAATGATTCATTAGAAGAGGCAGACACAGACACATTAAATGATGAATACATTAAAGAGATCTCAGAACAGGTTATTAATCAAAAAGAATCTCGAGCCCAAGCTGCCGATGAGGTGTTAACATGCGTGAATTTGGGAACCGAAGCCGAGCCTAAGGAAACGCAGATTGGGAGTTTCTTCAGCGGAGCCGAAAGGGAAGCACTGATTGAGCTACTCAAAGAATATGTGGATGTGTTTGCATGGTCTTATAAGGACATGCCGGGGCTCGACAACTCGATCGTAGAGCACAGAATCCCGACAGCACCAGACGCTAAGCCAGTCAAGCAGAAGCTGCGCCGCATTAAGCCGGAATGGTCTTTGCAAGTGAAGGAAGAGATTGAGAAGCTACTCCGTGTGGGTTTCATCAGGGTGATCGAATATCCAACTTGGTTATCAAATCTGGTGACTGTCAAGAAATCCAACGGTAAAGTCAGAGTATGTGTGGATTTTCGGGATCTCAACAAAGCTACACCAAAGGATGACTTCCCCTTGCCAAATATCGACATGTTGGTGGATGCGACCGCCCACTATGAGGTCAAGTCGTTTGTGGATGGGTTTGCCGGCTATAACCAAATCAAGATGGCCGAGGAGGACCAAGAAAAAACAGCTTTCACCACCCCATGGGGACTTTTTGCTATACTGTCATGCCATTTGGGCTGAGGAACGCTGGGGCTACCTACCAACGGGCAGTTACGACTTTATTCCACGATATGATCCACAAGGAGATTGAGGTGTACGTGGATGACATGATTATACATTCCAAAGGGTCTAGGGGCCAACACTTGATAGATCTCAGAAAATTCTTCAACAGGTTGAGAGAGCACGCCATGCGTTTGAACCCGGCGAAATGCACCTTTGGAGTTCGTAGAGGGAAAGTATTAGGTTACATGGTCACCGAGAATGGGATCGAAGCCGACCCAAGGAAGATTCAAGCCATCCTGGAGATGAAGCCACCCCGTACCGAGACGGAGATAAAAGGATTCATGGGACGCCTGCAATACATCAGTCGGTTTATCAATCAGCTGACCACCATCTGCGAACCAATTTTCAAGTTAATGAAGAAAACAGCCAGTGTGGAGTGGGATCATGACTGCCAGATAGCCTTCGAAAGGATCAAACAATATTTGGTGAATACCCCAATCCTGCGCCCGCCGCATAAGGAGAAGCCGTTGCTACTATACTTAACTGTGACAGATACCGCCGTCGGAGCCATGTTAGCGCAAGAAGCCAAAGATTCCCGGATTGAGAATGCAGTGTACTTTGTCAGTCGAAAGTTACAAGGTAGCGAGCTCAATTACTCCGCGCTCGAGAAGACCTGCGTAGGCCTAGTATGGGTGGTGACGAAGCTCAAGCACTACATGGTATCCCATCCGATCTTACTAGTCTCGAAAATGGATCCTATCAAGTACCTGTTCGATAAACCATCCCTTTCTATGAGACTCGCTAAATGGTCAGTATTCTTGGGAGAGTTCGACATTACTTATGTACCGAGGAAGGCAATCAAGGGGAGGGCAATGGCCGATCAGCTCGCAGACACTCCGAGCACTGAGACAAGAGGACCCGACCCCGAGTTCCCGGATGATGACATTTTCGCAATTGAGGTCGCAGAAAGGTGGCAATTATTCTTTGACGGAGCTGCAAACAAACGAGGGAATGGAGTCGGACTCCTACTTATTGATCCCAAAGATGAGCACACTCCCATAGCCATCAAGCTAAACTTTTCAGCAACCAACAACGCCGCCGAGTATGAGCGTGTATAGCCGGATTGGAGGCCGCCCTAGAACGCAACGTGAAAGAGTTAGAAGTGTATGGAGACTCTGCTTTGATTATTAACCAAACGGCGAAGAAATGGAAAACTATTGATCCTTGCCTGCAGCGGTACCAAGGTTACATGGATGAGTTGATAGCACAGTTCAAAGAAGTTACCTTCCATTTCCTGCCGCGAGACAGAAATAGGTTCGCGGATGCTCTAGCGACATTGGCCTCCTTAGTTGAAATTCCAGAAGGAAGGTCCGTGAAACCATTCAGGGTTGGACGAAGGGAGAACCCCGCCTATTGCTGTGAAATCCAGATCGATGCAGAGGTAAACGGAGATCAATGGTACGCCCAAATCTACAAGTTCCTTAAGCACGGAGAGATGTCCTTTGACGGAGATGTGAAGGCCAAGAGTCTGCAAGCACTCAAAAGATTGGCGGGGCAGTTTGTGCTGTTAGACGATACTTTGTACAAGAGGCATTACGACGGTCTGTTGCTCTTATGTGTCGACAACAAGAAAGCTGAAGCAATAATGGAAGAAGTACACAACGGGTTGTGCGGACCCCACATGAATGCAAGGATGCTTAGACAGAAGATCACTCGGCTGGGCTATTATTGGATTACCATGGAGACAGACTGTATTCAATGGGTTCGACGGTGTCACAAGTGCCAAGTATGCTCCAACCTCAACCACATCCCCCCACACGAATTGTATAGTTCCACCACGCCTTGGCCATTCGCCACGTGGGGTATAGACATTATTGGGAAGATCTCGCCGGCCGGTAGTAATGGTCATGAATTCGTCCTCGTCGCGGTCGACTACTTCACAAAGTGGGTCGAAGCTCAGTCTTACAAGGTGCTGAATTCCAAGAAGGTAGCGCAGTTTATCAAAGAGAACATTATGTGTCGGTATGGGGTTCCTAACCTCATTATATCAGATAATGGCAGTCATTTCGAAGCCGAGTGTGCTCGCTTGCTTGTAGAATTCAAGATCGAACGAAAGAAATCTTCCCCATACTATCCACAGACTAACGGCGCGGTTGAGGCGGCCAACAAGACGATAGAGCAGATAATTCGCAAGATGGCTTCGCAAGGACGGGATTGGCCCGAGAAGTTACCATTAGCACTTTGGGGGTACAGAACGTCAGTCCGCACCGCTACTGGAGAGACCCCTTACGCTTTGACATACGGCATGGAGGCAGTGCTCCCTATTGAGTTGGAGGTGCCATCTTTGAGGATCTTGCTCGAGAACCAAGTGAATGAGGTAGAATGGCTTCGTAGTCGCTATGATCAGTTGGCAACGCTCGACGAACGCAGATTGAAGGCCATGGAACACATCCGGGCCTATCAAAGGAGAACGACAAAAGCCTTCAATAAAAAGGTCAAGCCTGTTGACATAAAGGAAGGAGACTTGGTGCTCAAAGCACGCTTACCCAACAAATTCAACCCCCTCGGGAAATGGGCCCCCACTTGGGTAGGGCCGTTTGTAGTACAAAAGATCTTCTCCGGAGGAGCGGTCAGAATGGCAGATTTGGATGGCAACCCGTTCAAGGAACCAGTCAACCTCAGCAAGTTCAGACGCTACTATGACTTGACTCCCCCTCTTAAAAAAAAAAAAAAAAAAATATATATATTTACTACGCAAAAAGAAGCCCGATAGACTGAAAACCCGCAAAGGGCGGTCTATGCAAAATAAGGGTGCGTACAAAGCTCGCTAGATCGAAAACCCGCAAGGGCGGTCTAGGCAAAAGTTAGAGCATTCCCCCTCTCTATCTTCCCTTTCTTTAAAATCATTCTAGTCTGACTGGAGTGAACTACGGTGACCTGAGCCCCTTAGTCCTATTTGTAAAAGGGGAACGTAGGCAGCCTTTCAAAAGGTGCGGTCTAAAAAAACAAATAAACATCCAAATCTTGTCAAAGCAATAAAGATAGAAGTTGTATTTTTCTGAAAGCAAAAACTTTTATTTCCATAGTCATTGCATGTTAACACTTATTTGATGAGTCTAAGCTTGACATACTTTTTGAATGAATAACCTTTTCTGAAATTGAAACTAAAACAAAAGTAAACTAAATTAAACTAATGTGTCTGCAACGACCATGGAGAGACGCTCGGGATTACTCCTTAGTGCCATTTGTGCCCTCGGTCTCTTTCTTCTTGCTTTGCCCACGGCGAACTTTCTTCTTGCTAGGATTCTCGCAAAATCTTCTTTCAAACTCGCTAACACCTTTAGCCTTTCCATTAGGAGCCTCTTCGCCCTTCCTCTTCTTTGACGCCCCCACTTCTTCTCCGCCTCCGTTAGCCACGCTCTTACTCATCCTCCTCTCATAAGCCTCAGCCTCCTTAATTCTCAAGGAAAAACTTGGAGCACAGGATCCCAAAATAGTGCCCCTTAGGGTCTCTAGAGTCTGCTCCGCATGCCCAAGTCTCCCCATATACCAATCCAAATACTCGCGTGGCAGGAAGGTGTTGCTAGAGCGTGTGAGGAAGGTCCTACGACTAAATCCGGCCTCGCCCCACATCTGAGAAAGAAGGACTGAGGCACTATCATCCAACTGAAGTACCCCAAAAGGAAAATCATCTCTCTCCTCGTCCCAACCCTCCGGGATGGTCTGCACCAAACCATACTGACGAAGCACTCTAGAGGGATAGTAAAAGGTAGTCCCAGAAAGGGTCGGAACTTTGATCATGTGAAGTCCCACTTGTTTCTCCCTCACAGAGTGAATGTGCCAATGGGGCACCACCCACTGAATGTCGTCAGTCACCATTTCCGCCAAATACTTTTCCCAACCTTTGAGAGTCATGCCCTCAAACCGCTCCGCCATGCCTCTAATGCGGTGCATCCATGGGGCCACCTTCAGAGAAGCCGCCGGTTTATTCACTCGAAGCCTCTCTTGCAACCACATGGTCAAAAGCCTATCACTACCACAAGGCATCCCACCATAAGCCGCAAGATGGGGAATCCCACAGAGCATCTCCCCAAGAATGGCCGGTACAATGTCATAACCTAAGCGAGCCGAATTCACCATGCCCAAACACCCCTCACTAGCAAATCCAACCTCAGAAGGGAAAAGAATAGAGGCAAACAGACATAGCGCAAGATGGTCCAAGGAACGGTCAGAGGCCACATCCATGTGTATAAAGTGTTGTGGCATCCAAGAAAGGTCGACATAACCGCCCCTAGCATACCTATCAAAGTCATCCGCAGGCGCGCCAAAGGTCATCAACTTGTCCCTCAAGCAAATGAAGTCTAAAGGCAAGGCAACTTTACCCTTCCCTTCGTAGCCACATAAAGCCGCGATGTCCTCATAAGTGGGTGTTATCTCGTTGAATGAAAAGTTGAAGACATGGAGGGTATCATTCCAAAATTTACACAAGCTTGCAAGAGGTTGGTATTGGAGTTCATGTGCAAAAGTGACCAAAGACACTTTATCCCATACCGTTCATCAAGTTTCCTACGACTCGAACCAGGAAGTTTGGCAACCCACTTCTCCAAAGAGGTTATAAAGACTTTTTTCTCAAGACTTGTGATCCTAGCCTCTTGATCCATGGCAAAGAGCAAGAAAATTGGCTAAAAGGAACTCAAAAAACTGCTCAAAAGGTTGCTGGTACGTTTTTATGGCTGCAAAGGGTTCATTAAATAGGGTACGGACTCCCACTCTTGCCAGGAAAAGGAAAACCGGAGGCGGCGCATGATTTGGCCACGCGGCCACATATGCCCTTGGCCCCGCGGCCGATATTGTCCTTGGCCAGGCGGCCAACTTTGTCCTAGGCCACGCGGCCAACATTGCTCCGGATCTTGCCATGGCCAGGCGGCCAACATTGTTCTGGGCCTCGCCATGGCCATGCGGCCAACATTGCTCCATACCAAAATCCAGTTTGTTTCCTCCCACTCCGTAACGGATCCATGCAACTACGTACCTGCCCCGTCCCGTGGCTCATGCATTGTATAAAATTAGGAACATTTGTAAAATAACTAGTTTGCACAAGTAGGCTCCCACAATAAAATTGCATTTTAGAACATAATATACATACATGCATTTTGTACATCTGTTCTATACATACATATCCCTCTGCTCTCTACTAGCTAACAGTGTAGGAAATAAAGATGGAAAGATGGGCCCCGCCTAATCAGAATCCTCCTCCGTGGTGTCTCCACGCCGCGCTAAAGCCCGAGAGCTACCGGCACCCGAACTCCGTCCCCGGACCGCTCGACCACCAAGGTGAGAAGATCCCGCACCGTTCGGAGACCGCTCACGACGCTGGGGTGATGCAACGTCGTCCCTCTGACAAGTACATGAATGGTACGCCTCCCTCAGTAAGCGCATCAACACGTTCTCCCGCCGAGCTGAACGGATATATGCCTCCCGAGTCACCTGAAAGGGAAGCCAAGGCAAATGATTACAATGCAGAAAGAAATAGGTGTGTGCAAACATGACTAATACAAAGCGCAAAGCCGTACCCCAGCGTCGGGCGGAGGAATGAATGTCTCCTCAACAAGATCTGCATCAGTCGGCTCCAAGCTAAGCTCCACCTCCCGGCCACCCCTCATCACTCTCACACTACTCGAGCGAAGGGGCATGTCAACCAAAGGCCGACTCCGACCAACATACCGGGCCGAGCTCGATCCCTCTCCCGATAGCATCCGAGCCCGAACCTGAGGGCTGATCAGCCGTGTCCGCACGTAGCCGGCATAGTCGTCACTCCCTCTGTAATGCTCTGCCGGAGTGGGAGCCAAGAAAGTCGCCAACCTCGCGGGACGGAGCATATCCCGAGGAGGGTCATAAGGAGCCCACGGTAACGCACCAGCCCTGTGCTGACGAACCACCCTCTCTCCAAGATACATGGCCTCCCCGGTGAGACCCACAAGCAGAACCCTAGAAGCGGTCAAATCCACTACATAGGGACCCACCGAAGCCTCATTGGCCGGGCTCCATGGGTAAAATCTAACCCCGATGGGCTCAGACATCGCGAACACCCTCCTCAGATCAGCAGCATCCACTGTCTTCCTGTCCCGGTTTCTGCGGGGAGGAGCCCTGTTGCCCTTGCACCAGTACGACATGATGGGAACAACCTTGTTAGCACTCATCACCAACTGAAAAGGGGCGACACCGAAGACCTCGTACACCCAAGCCTGTGCATATAATGAGAGAGACATTTCAGACCAAAGATAGAGCAGAAATCTCAACAAGTGAAAAGAAGGGTAGTCAAGAGCGTACCTCAAAGGCGAACTGGAACCCGTCAAAGGCCGACGAGCTAGCCCTCGAGCAATGGTCCAAAGCCCGGTAAATCTCAGCCAAACCAGCTCCACCCCAAGAAATCCCACCGACTAAGTCCAAGTCCACAAGAGCCCCTAGCAGTGAGTACCGGCAGACAGTCGCCCCACTGGGAAACAAAATCTCTGAAAAGCTGTACCATAAGAACAGCCGGACCAAGCAATCCAAATCATATTCCCCCCTACTAAAGGCCTCAATAGCCACCTCCACCAAGCGATTCACCTTCCCGGCCTCCACTCCATAACCCTTGACACCTCCTCCCAGGTCGGTGTCGACTCCCAGCAGAGCCTGTCTATAGTCCCGTCGCTCCGCCAAGCTCTCATCAAAAGGCAAAAGGGTACCAGTAAACCTCAACCCTGTGATGGCCGAGAAATCCATCGGCGTGATGGTAATCTCTCCCCAACTGAAGTGGAAGGTATGGGTGGTATCCCACCAGAACTCCCGGCACACCTCTATCACCGCTGCCACCTTCAGGGTAGCCCCGACCATGCGGACACTGTCAAAGAATGGGCCAAAGCCCATAGCCTCGATCCGAGCATGCAAACCGCCCGGTCCCTCCAGCAGGGACGCCCACAGTTTGCCCACAGTCACCGTGGACCCACGAGCCTTGATCCTCTGCAGGTAAACACAGCACAGGTATGTTACCATTCTAGCAATTTACAATTTTAGCAATTTAAATTCTAGCATTCCATTATTCTAGCATTTCATATTATGTGCATAAAACATACAAATGTGCGAGAAGGAGAGGAATGAAAATTCGAAATTTACCTCTCGCGTCTCCGGAAGCCCCATCGACCAATGACGCTCAGAGTCGATGTAAAAATCGTAATCTTGGTCGAACGTAGACCACAGCAGATTATCGCGATAATTCCGAGTCGTGGCTCGTGGTCTCAAACCGCCCCGTGGAATCAAGGGCGCCGCTTCAAAGCCCGCTCCTGGGTCAGCCCCTACATTTCCTCCGCCCTGAGCATTACCGTGCCCCTCTCCTTGTTGCTCTTGTTGTGGAAGCATATACCCACCTTGGCACGGGAAATCCCTAAATAACGCCTCATTGATCCAATCTGCCATAGCTTCAAGAGATATATGAAATGAAGTCTCTAAGATTAAAATCCAAACTTTCTCTCTCTAAAAACCCAATTTTCTCTCTCTAACTCGTTAACAATGGAGGAAAGGAGAAGAAGAAAGAAGAAAAGAAGAAGAAGAGGGAAGGTGTCTGGTGATGTGACCAAGGAGTCAGCCCGTCGGCATCCTTGGCCACGCGGCCACTTTTGCCCTTGCAACCCCAGCCGTCAGATCAGCGATCCGCATAAAAGAGATCTGACCACTCAGCGGTCTTGGCCACGCGGCCACTATTGCAATTTAGTGTGTTTGGCCACGCGGCCAACCTTGTCCCTTCAGATAAAATTCCACTTTTGTCCCTGATCCTTTCCCTTTGATTCATCTTAAATGCCCTTAGCACAATTTTGACTGATATTCGTTACCTTGGGTGCGGAAAGCCCCTTAAAATTTCCATTCTTCACCGAATATTTGCTTAGGATTCGTATGGTTGTAGAAACTTCGGCGCCTCTATAACATACCATCCTAGATCGATCGTGATTGGCAGAAGCCTCGGCGTTTCTGTTTGCGAGAGATCCATCATCTATTATTAAGATTCGCATGATCGTAGAGACTTCGGCGCCTCTATGACATACGTATCCTTGATCGATTGTCATTGGCAGAAGCCTCGGCGTTTTCTGTTTGCGAGAGATCCAGCATTTATTATTAGGACTTGCATGATCGTAGAGACTTCGGCGCCTCTATGACATACGTATCCTTGATCGATCGTGGTTGGCAGAAGCCTCGGCGTTTTCTGTTCGCGAGAGATCCGACATCTATTACTTTAGCGCAATCGGCAGGAACCCTGGCGATCCTGATTTCGTTTATCATTCCATCTTGGGATTATTTAGACAACGTAGTCTTCATTTTTCCCAAATAACTTCATTGCTTACAAATGTTCGTTCTTCATGCAGGATAGTGCCCGTAGGTTTATTATCCCTAGCAGAAGTCCGATGGCTCGTCTTTCCCTAATATCTCTGAACTACGACCAGCTTGATTCCTCGGAGGATACGTAGGAAACCTGAAAAGGTCCATCCACCCGACCGACGCGGTCATTTCTCATCCCCAGCAGGTGCATTTTCCCCAGCAGAAGACTTTGTTCCCCATCAGAGGACAGTCATTCCCAATTTCCATCAGATTTGAACTACGTTTGGCTTGATTCCCCCGCGGATACGTAGGTCGCCTGTCAAGGTTCAACCGTTCCATTACCTTTCATCTGTTTTGGAACTCATGTTTCAGACGGATCCTTCTTTTATCGTCGACCCCACATTGCCTTGCAAGAAGCGTCGCCGAGGGGCTACTGTTAGTACCCGACCTGAAAATGAGTTTATTAGGACTTTTCCAAAAATACAAGGACTTTATAGGAATTAGAAACCTTGCAAAGACTTATCCCGGATTCCCAAAATATCTCATTTATGACAAAATCTATCAGATTAGGTAGTAAATGGTTCCCTTAAAACCATGCAGAAACCCTAGCTTAAGAATCAAGTCAGCCGGCATCCTTGGCCACGCGGCCAACCTTGCTCCGCATTGATCTTGGCCACGCGGTCACTATTGTCACCGGCTTCAACCATGGCCAGGCGGCCAACCTTCCGCTGGATGATCCTGACCATCAGATCTTCCCATCAGCCTACTATATAAACCATTCCATTCCATTGGTTTAAGGATCCGATTTTGAGAGCTCTAAGTTCGAGTTTTGGAGTTCTTAAACACTATTTTGCTCTCTAATTAACATTCAAACACTCAAGAAGATCCAAGGTGTATTTCTTGCCAACATAGGTAAGTTTTCTAACTTTTTCTTCGTGTTCTTGCATTATTTTTAATGTAGATCTTTAATATTCATGTTCTTGCATTTTTTTTTTTTTGCGAAAGGAGACGGTACTCCCTAGAATTTATTAAGAAAGAAAAAAAATATACAAGCAAGGTGGGGGACATGACAACCTCAACCACCGGAAAAGGAAAAAACTAGGGGGAGGTCTTACACAAGCTATAAGATCCTCTACAAAAAGAAAGGGGCTAGCACCTATGAAAATACAAGTGACTAAACATAAAAAACTAAAGTCTAATATTAGGATAAGAGATTCTATCAAAGTATAACAAGCTTTGGCACAAACGAGGGCAAGCAACTAAAGAGTGAAAATCACAATCTGCACTACCATCCGCGCCATAATTAGCAAGAAAATCTGCAACTTTGTTTCCTTCTCGAAAAATATGAGTGACCCGGATCTGAATCTCTCCCATAATTCTGAAAATGGCTTGAATTATATACCAAATCTCCCATGGAATTTGATATTTCCGATTGAGAATGTTAGCAAGAACTTCCGAATCAATCTCTAACCAAATGGTGTGAAAACCCATCGAATGCGCATGAATGAGACCATCTAGAGCAGCCCTTGCCTCTGCAACCATGTTTGTGGCTTGACCATAAAACCGAGAATACGCAGAGATAAAAGAGCCATCATGAGAACGAAGAACACCACCCCCTGAAGCAATACCAGGATTTCCTCTAGAAACTCCATCAGAATTAAGCTTGATTTGACCAGAAATCGGAGGATTCCAAGAGACAAGCTTAATCCGAGACAACTTAGGAATAGCCGGGACCACTTCAAAAAATTGAAATACATACTCATCCCTAGATACAACAGGAAAATAGAGTTTATGAGCACCAAGAATACCAATAATCTGATGCCGAATATTATGGATTACTTTGGCCGAGTTTGGAACTAATCCATCAAACCTGCACTTATTCCGATGCTTCCAAATTTCCCAACAGATAAATCCGGGCAGAATATTACCCAACCAAGAAGCAATACTTGTACTAGAGGGGGAATGCCAAGCAACAATTCTAGTAGCAATAGAAGAGCCCAAAATCGGTAAACCAAGCATAACTCCAAAAAACGTCCATACACTCTTAGCAATATCACCATTAATGAAGAGGTGATGTATTGATTCAGAGGAAGAATTCACACAACAAATGCATTTAGAAACAATAGGAATACCTTTTCGAGAAACATTTTCATCCGTTGGGAGGGCAGCTTTAAGGGCTTTCCAAAGAAAGATCGAGACTTTGAGAGGAATGTGTTTATGCCAACACCAAGCAAAAGCATTATCCCGTTGTCTTGAAACTCGACATTCCATCCAAGCAGAAGAAATGGAAAACTTACCAGAAGATGAAGGAATCCAAAATGCTTGATCGTTCCCCGCCTCAATCTGAATATTATTGGCTTGTAGCGCCATCAAAGCTTGTTGACCAAAAGTGTCAAGAACATACTCTTCACGAAGCACGCCATTTTCATATAGAGAGAAAATCTGATCATGACGATTATCTAAAAGAGTAATATCATGAGAAAGCCATTTTTCTTGAATGGAAATCTGACCATTACCCACACCCCATCTAAGCCTCTCTTCCACCAAATCTTTAGCACTAACCATCCTTCTCCAAATGTGAGAGCAACCTTGGCGGGTCATAGCATCCATGGGATGAGTATCACGACAATATTTGGCACCAAGGAACTGAGCCCAAAGAGAATCTGAAGTACGAAAGCGCCACCAAAGCTTCATAGAAAAAGCCATAGCCATTTCATCAAACTTGCGCAGCCCTAACCCTCCTTCTTCAACCGGCCAAAAAAACTCCTTTCTAGAAACCCAGTGACACTTTTTCCCTCCATCCGGGCTGCTCCAAAAGAAATTAGAAATCAGACGATTCATGGCATTGATTACACCCTTAGGAGGGTCCAGCAAGGATATATAATAAATGGGAATTGCCTGCAGACAAGCTTTGATAAGAATCAATTTAGCACCAGCTGAAAGAATTTTTCCTTGCCAAGAGTCAAGACGAATGCCAATTTTTTGCATAACTGGATCAAATAAGGCTTGTACTTTCCGCCCAATATAGAGAGGGCAGCCGAGATATAGAATAGGTAAATGCTTTTTCTGAAATCCCGTAACATTGGCAATAGCATTATCTCGATCCGCATTATCCCTCCCAGTAATAAAGCAAGATTTAGACACACTGACCATCTGACCCGAGAATTGCTGATATTCTTCAAGAAAATTCATGTGCATTTCAAGAGACGGAATGCTACCATTACAAAATATAATAATATCATCAGCGTAGGACAAATGAGAGATAACAGGAACATTAAGGTTACCCGTGTGATAGTTGACTTGAGGATGAAGGAGGTGTAGATTATTCAGCCCACGACTTAACACTTCAGCAGCTACGATAAAGAGGCTGGGGGAAATGGGATCGCCTTGACGCAACCCTCTAGAAGATGAAAAATAACCACTAGCATTACCATTAATGAGAACCGAAAACCAACAGGAGTTGATACACCGAAAGATCATATCTAGCCACTCTTCAGAAAAACCAAAACTCCTCATAACTTTAATCAAGGCAAACCAAGAAATCCGATCATACGCTTTCGCCATATCAAGCTTTAAAGCAACATTAGAACCAAAAACCTTGCGTTTAAGAGAGTGAAACATCTCTTGAGCAAGCAACACATTTTCATGAATCAAACGCCCCTTAACAAAACCACTTTGTTGAGGAGAAATAATACGGGGGAGAACATTCTGAAGACGAAGGCAAAGAAGTTTTGTAATAACTTTGTTCGAGAAATTACACAAACTAATAGGCCTAAGTTCAGAAAAAGAGGTAGGAGCAGCCACCTTTGGAATAGTTATAATAAGAGTGCTGGTCCAACTGCGAGGAAGATGAAAACCACAAAAGAATTCCACCACCGCTCTATGAAGATCAGCCTTAATAATATCCCAACATTTATGATAAAATTCACCGTGAAACCATCGGGACCCGCTGCACTCGAGGCACTCATGCTGAACACCACATCATGAAGCTCTTCCAAAGAAGGACTAGCAATTAATATCCGATTTTCATCATTGGTGATCAATCTAGGAATTAGATTCAATAAACCATTTGGGGGATTATCATTAGCTCCATTAAGCTGATCTGAATAAAACTGCACCGCTTCTTCTTGGATCAGATTTTGGTCATCAATCCATTGCCCATTCGTACCCCGGATCCTATGAATGAAAAGTTGCTGCCTTCTTTTTTTAACATAAGCATGAAAAAATCTGGTATTATGATCCCCATCTCTTATCCACGCCAAATTTGCTTTCTGCATCCAAAATTCTTCTTCAATCTTTAAACGATAGGAAAGGTTAGCTTGAGCAAGGTGGAGAGCAGCCCTATTCTCTTCACTAGGGTCTTGCTCAAAAGCCAACTCTTTCCCACAAACCTCATCTTCCGCATTCTTGACAAGTTGATCAACCCTCCCAAAAATGTTTCTATTCCAGACTTGTAAGGCATGTTTAAGTCTAGTAAGTTTCTTAGCAAATTTCACCATAGGTCTCCCAAACAACCGGCCAGCCCAAGAAGATTGAACCGTAGACAAGAAAGTATTATTTCTAGTCCAAATGTTCAAGAATCTGAATACACCCTTCCTAACTTCATCAACCAAGCGAATGTTAATAACTAATGGAGCATGATCTGAACAAGTTCTATTCAAATGCTCAATAGATGTTTGAGCAAATCTTTGAAACCACCTTGCATTATACATTGCCCTATCAAGACGTTGAAGAATTGTAGCTCTCTCAGTCCGCTTATTCCACCAGGTATACACATGCCCTCTATAACCCCCATCAATGAGGTTAGAAACTTGAATCATATCAACAAATTCAGATGTTGTACGATCAACAACAGGTTTGCCCCCAATTTTCTCGGATTGATCTATAATTGCATTAAAATCCCCAACAATCATCCATTCATCTGCCGTATCACTCATATCAATGATATAATCCCATAAGGCCCGTCGAATGTATTTATTGCAGCTAGCATGAACAAAAGATAAAAGAACAGAATGAGGCCAAAGAGCATGACTAACACGAACCGTAACTACCTGATCATCTTGAAAAACCAAAGCACAAGTAATACCGTGTCTCCATATAACCCAAATATTACCTTTATCATTCGAAATACCACCAATACATCGGAATTTACGAACATAAGAAGGAAGGACAAAAGTATCCAACTTAGGCTCATAAATACCACCAATCGAGATATCATGCATCCTTAGAAGTCTCTTCACCCTTCTAATAGATGCTGAATTTCCAACACCACGAATATTCCAGCTTAAAACTCCTACCATTAAAACAATAACGAGGAGAGAGAAAAGAGAAGGGCTTTTAAGCCAAAGAAGGATCTCCGCTCCTAATATTAGGAGCTGGATTTGTAAAGTCACCATTACAAGCATGAGAAGAGAGCTCATGAATGTCAAACTCTGTTGTCATGCGAGGACCACGAGGAGAAAGCTGCAATTGGTCTATAATAGCATCACTAGAACGTGAATAAATAACTGAATCCGCAACCAAAAGTTCAGAGTCAGAATCAACATTACCATCATCAACATTAACAATAATAGGCTTTGAACCATCCACATCATTCACGAGAGTAGCGTTTATACCATCCTGAGTTTCCATAATGATTTCCTCATCCATTCGTTCCTCTTCAAGCTCAATGATCCCATCAACCACAAGACCTTTTTGTCCTTGAGAAACCACCACAGGAGCAGCCTTATCCACCTTATTCATAGCCTTTAAGGACGTAGGAGACACAAAAGGAACCCCCCCCCCCCCCCCCCGTTTTGGAAGGAAGCTGAAACCACTTGTAACAAGATTAGAAAAGAGGGAGCTTTGTCTAGTGGGAGATAAGGGCTTAGGGGCCATAGGAGCACCAACAACAGTCTTAGCATGAATATGAGTTAGGGGGTTACCTTGAGGAAATATCGTTGAATTCTGGCCATTACCTTTACTTCCACCGTCTGACTTAGGATTGACATCAAATTGAACACTTTTAGAATTCTGAGTATCTTTGCCACGAGCATCATTAGCTGATTTACTTTTTTCCACATAAACTTGTTTTTGCTTATCCTTCTGACCCATACTTCTTTCCTTATTAGTACCTTTATCTCCTACACCAGTATTAGGGTTTGGAACCGGAGCATCCTCCACACCTACTCCAGAATTAGCCTTGCTCAAATCTGCCTTAGGAACCTCCTTTTCGTTAGTTTCACCTTTACGGGGATGAAGGAAAAAACATGAACTCATATCATGACCAAGCTTATAACAATGTTTGCAATAATGGGGCAAATTTTGAAACTCCAAAGGCTGATAGAAACTTGAGAATTCATCTCCACAATCAATAAAGACCCTAGAAGGCAGCTTCTTTAGCAAATCAACTTGAACTAAAACCCTAGCTTCACTTGGGCGAGACAAGTTAGCCGTGGCCTGATCAATTTGTAAGGGTTCTCCAAATATCTTGGCGATTGAAAAAATACAAACTTTGTTGAACATATGAATTGGAAGGCCGGGGAGACTTACCCATACAGGAAATAAAGGAGACTCCTTCTCCGGATGCCATGAAGGTGTCCAACGAAAAACTCTCATTGGGAACCGGCCAAGATGCCATAATTCTTTAGCCCATAATCTGTTGAAGTCTCCCTCATGCATTAAACGAATGAGAACATGTTTTGAATCAATGTGACCCAAAATAAAATTTGCTTTCAATCCAAATTTCAAAAAATACTGTCGTGTAGACTCCATGTTAGGCCTCCCATGAGAAAATTTTCCCACAAGCGTAAATCGAAAAGGCTGGGCCAGCGAATTGATCATGTCCTTACTCATCTTAATCGCTGGTTCCCCTTTATGCATGGACATCGGAATAATATTCAAAGGAGGAGGAGGAATAGCAGAATCCTTAAGCAAGGAGGCAAACGATTTCTTTTGAGTAGGCGAGGAAGGAGTCGGGATGTCCTTATCGGAATAGGAAGGTGAAGAAATGGCTGCCGCATTAGGAAAAGATGCGGCATGAGATCCTTGAATGCTAGGGTTTCCTAATGCGCTAGGGGTTCCATTCTGACTAGGATTCTGAACGGGATTGGGCTGCACATGAGATACATTAATGGGATGAACAAAGGCCGGAGCAGCCATGAAAACCAACCGGAAAAGGGAAACCCTAATTAGGGTTACGAGAAGCAACCTTGGATTCATATTCATGTTCTTGCATGTTTATTCATAGTTTCTTCATATGCTTTGCATGTTCATAATATGTTCTTCGCATGTTCTTCGTGTTCATAGATTAAAACCTTATTTATGCTATATTTAGGGTTGCGATCTTCATAATTACATGTTATTTCATAGCCGATGATGATCGAGGGTTCATCAACCCGAGGATGATCTAGGAACTACTTCTAAACCCTAATCTTTAGGTAATTCCCCCCTCATTATGCATGATCCCGATTCTACTGCCTATTCTAATTCTCTGCGAACTACACTGACCTGAGCTTCTCACATTGAGAGGAACGTAGGCAATCTTCGGATCCGGTCTAAATCACTAACACACTACTAACACATTCATCATGATAGAAAGACCGATCAATTCGGGTAATAGGAGTGATAACGTCCAATATTCTTCTCTTGTTGTAATTTGACCCCCGAACCCACTAAAAATGCTTTTTTCAATGTTTTGGCTTTAATTAAAACGGCGTGGCGACTCTCATAATTTTAATGTCGTTAAGAATATTCCCTTTGTAAATAAAAATAATCACAAGATACTTCCCATGCGTCGCTTCATCGGAAAGGGGTATTCACAGAATGTTCCATCTAGGAGGAAACACCATACATCATAATACCAAGGTTTATCATCCAAGGTATTTACGGAGACAGAGCCACACTCCTCTTTGCAATCGTGCAGGTCTATGATTGAGTAATAAGCGGGAGTCGGTCGCCTCGTGACTTTGAAGGTCTTAACCTCAGTCCATTCGGGTATTTCCACAAGTGATGCTAGCATGGCTAGCGAGTCTGCTAAGCGGTTCTTATCTCTAGGAAGGTAGTAGAAAGTGACCTCCTTGAATTGTTTGACCAAGTCTTGGAGATGGTCATTATATTTCTGGAGTATAGGATCTTGTACCTTCCACTTCTTGAGTGACTGATAGATTATAAGTTGTGAATCTCTATACACTTCTAGTTCGGTCATATTTCTTTCTAAGGCTGCTTCAAGCCCCGCTATGCAAGCTTCGTACTCGGCTATATTTTTAGTGGCCTCGAAGTCAAGGCGGATTGCAAGTGAAGTGTAGAAATCTGAGGGATCTACTAGTAACATGCCAATGCCATATCCCCGTTTATTGGCTGCGCCATCGAAAAATAATTGCCACTTATTTTCTGCTATTGCCATGATGTCCTCATCAGGGAATCGTAGGTCTTCCCCCTTCGCTTCATCACATGGAAATTCGGCTAAATGATCTCCGAAGACTCTTCCTCTCACGGATTTCTGTGTGATGTAAGTGATATCGTATCCCGCGAGCATAAAGTACCACTTGGCTATTCTAGAGGAGACATGAGACTTCTCGAAGATATATTTCATCGGGTCCATCCTGGCGATCAGTTGTACAGGGAACGCTTCCATGTACGGCTTTAGTCTTTCAGCTACCCATACCAGTGCAGCACATGACTTTTCTAATACAGAGTAATTCAATTCAGCCCCTTGGAAGCGACGGCTGACAAAGTACACGGCATTTTCTTTCTTCGAATCGGGTTGCTCTTGTGCTAGCATAGCCCCTAATGCAGTATCATTGACTGTGAGGTACAAAGTCAACGGCTTCTCTTTATGTGGTGGAAGCAACACTGGCGGATTCACTAAGTACTCCTTGACCTTTTCGAAGGCTTTGTGGCACTCTTCGGTCCATTCTAAGGATGAATTCTTCTTGAGAAGCTTAAAAATGGGTTCACACATCGTCGTGAGTTGGTTAATGAAACGACTAATGTACTGAAGGTGACCTATGAATCCCTTGACTTCTCTTTGCATCTTAGGTGGAGGCATGTCAATGATGGCTTTGATCTTAGCAGGGTCTGCTTCTATACCACGCTCAGTGACCATGTACCCAAGGACCTTTCCTTTTACCACCCCAAATGTGCACTTGGCCGGATTAAGTCTCATCTTGTGGTGTCTTAACCTCTCAAAGAACTTTCTGAGGTCGACTAAGTGTTGCCCATCGGAGCCTTTGGAGTGTATGATCATATCATCGACGTACACCTCCATTTCTTTATGTATCATGTCATGGAACAATGCAGTTACAGCTCTCTGATAAGTGGCTTCGGCATTTTTAAGTCTGAACGGCATGACTGTATAACAGAACGTCCCCCAAGGTGTGGTGAACGCTGTTTTATATTGGTCCTCCTCGGCCATGAGGATCTGGTTGTAACCGGCAAATCCGTCAATGAATGAACGGACTTCGTACTTTGCGGTATTGTCAACGAGCATGTCTATGTTGGGAAGAGGAAAATCATCTTTCGGAGATGCTCTGTTGAGATCATGGAAATCAACACAGACATGGACTTTTCCATTTGGCTTGGAAACCTGTACAGTATTGGCCAACCAGGTTGGATACTCTATTACTTTGATGAACCCAACACTCAGGAGTTTCTCTATCTCTTGTTTGACTTGTACACCACTCTGGATTAATTCTGCGGAGTTTCTGCTTGACTGGCCTTGAATCAGGAAGCAGCGGTATCTTGTGCTCAACAATCGAATTGGCTAGCCCTGGCATATCTTTATAAGACCAAGCGAACACATCTACGAATTCTTGGATCATCGTCCGTCCCCAGATTAACTATTTGCATTTCTTCGGCATCAATAGGACCATTTCCGCCACGAAGACCTACTTGCTTATTAATTTCTTTTAATATTTGTTCGTTTTCTTGATCTATCTCGTCATATGACTCATTATTATCTAATTCGTTAGATTTATTAGTTAATTCATCATTTAGGACGCTAGCAATCTCGGGATACTCAGAAAGATCTATTTTTTCATTAAGAAAGTATGGGAATACACGTTTCGCGATGGCATCCAAGTCCTCTTGGGTGAGCTCATCGGTAGCGGTATCTGACTCTAAGGTAAGAGTTACAAATTTCCCTTCTCTATGGGGATGGGGAGTACATCCTAATTCTTTGGTCAGGAATGTAACGACCCCAAAATCCGTTTTATTTATTCTAATATTTATTCTATATTTTGATAATTTTAATTTAGAATTTTGTGTGCATTTTATGTGTTGCATCATCTTATATGAATTGCACATTTTATTTGACTATTTGTGTTAGTTAAAATGTTAGTAGTAAAGTTTATTTTGGGAGTTAGTTGAGTTAGTGGAATTATATGGGGGCTTTAATGAAATTGGGAGTTGAGGGGTTAATTGATAAAATTTGAAGCTTGGGTGATTTAATTGTGAACTTGGGATAAAGATTAGTTAGTCATCACCTCTTCATCCCTCCCTCCCCTATGTTTGCATCACCACTTTCCTTAGCAATTTCCCTGAGAATTTCCATTGTTGTGAAGAGAAGAAAGTGAAGGTAAGGTTTTGTTCTTATTAATTTTCCTTCTTTTAATTTACTACTCCATTTTCAAATCTAATTACATATAAATGATCAGGGTGTTGAATAGAGTATATCTACCAATCCATATTATTTTTCTTGACATCTTTTCCGGAAAATAGGTAAGTTACTAACCCCCCTTTAAATGTTAAAATGGTCATAAGTATGCTTTATATGCTTTGTATGTGATAAAACAATGTTTTGGTATGTTTTAATTATACTTGTAATTTTGGGACAAAGGGAGTAGTATGAAATGGTTATTGTTGGTGTTGGTATTGTTCTTAGGCTAAGTTTTAGCCTTAGTGAAAGTGCAGATGTTAAGGGTTATGAGTATTGGTAATTTTGGGTTGTGAAACAAAAGGAGTAAATTTTGTTTAAGTTTTTAGGCCTGCCGGGTGATGTGGGCGGCCGCCCAAAAATGGGCGTGCGGCCGCACATCTATCTGAAGGGTTTTGTTGTTGGGACAGAGCATTTTGGGCGGCCGCACAGCCCTGTTTGGGCGACCGCCCAGTTGTCTGAAAAAGTTGAGAGTTTTCAAACTAAGGGGTTTAGAGGTCAATCTTGGTCTAGGTTTTGGGTAGTGTCCTAAAGTATTTAGATGATTGTTGTGGATCACTAAAGTGGTAGAATTGGTTCCTTTGTGAACACAAGTGTTGTGAAATGTGAGTAATGGATTAAGTGAGCATTGTTGAACACTTTGTGATGTGTTGAATGATTCATCTTCTTGATGTGTTTGGCATGGTTCCCTACATTGGAATCATTGGCCTTGGTTGTTGTTTAAGCAAGTATTTCTATGTGGTGCTTGCGTGTAAAGTCCAGCTGGTACTTTTGTGTGTGTTGGGCAGTGATAGGGATTATAATGGTCTCCGAGCCAAGTACATTATAAGGCTCCTATCATTGGTTTCCCATTTTTAACCCCCTTCCTTAGGCCAAAGGTTGGGCACTTTGGGTTATGACTTTGTGTCATTTTCCCCCCGTTGTTGTTGTTGTTGTTTGGTTCCGAAACCCGTCTCAGCTCTTCGATGCTGCTCAGTTGATGCCTTTCAGATGGCTATCGTTTGGTTTGAGAACCTTGGCTCAGTATCCACGTATGAGTGTTTATTTCCGCTTTATGTGTTGCATGATGAGTTGGTCGTTATTTCCAACCGGTATGGGACGGTTGGCGATAGGGAGCCTCTCATATTATGTGCTATGTGCTATATGATCATTTGTGGTATTGTACCTTTATGTTTATCATATGAGCATGTAATGTAGTTGCATTTTAGTAACTTACTGAGATTTATTCTCACCCTTATTTGTTTCCTGTTTTAGATAAGAAGGAGCCCAGGGGATAGTTCACACACTGGGAGGACGTCGAAGAGATCTTTGGGTAAGACTTTTGGGAAATGTTTTGTAAGTAAAGGATACATTATGTAAATGTAATACCTTTTGGGTAGTATACCAGTGACTGAGTTTGTATCATCTCTTTTAGTAGATGTTCGTGTTTGTAATCAAGTAAGTAAAGTAGTAGTTGTAGTCAAGTGGCTTAGTACTTGTTTGTGAAAGGTTGTTTTGTGACTTGAAGTCATGTTTTAGTATCGAGTTGGTTGTGTGAACCTTTTTATAGAAAGTGTATTTCGAAAATTTTCTTAAAAATGTTTTATGACGTCTTCCGTGCGTGTCCCGGACGTGGGGCCAAGTAGGACCACGGGTCGGGGCGCGACAGTTGGTATCAGAGCTAGGTTGTAGATGGTCTAGAAGGACTAAGTGACCTAGGAGGGTAGTTGAGTATGGAGTGAGTAACGTTGAGTGTTTTATGCAGGTACTCAGTAAAAATGGTTGGAACTGAGGGTGAACAGTCGGGTACCGCCGGCCAGGACAATGTAAGAGAAGAGGCTCGAGCTATGTTTCAAGGGATGTTCGAGGCCGCAATGAAAACCATCCATGATCAGAGGTAGGGAGGAGAGCATGCACCTCCGAGGTATGGTCTAGAACAGTTTTTGAAGATGAAACCAACTGGCTATGATGGTGAACCAGATGTGACCAAAGTTGAGAGATGGATTGAATCTATGGAGAAGATATTTGATGTCTTAGTATGTACTGAAGAAGATCGAGTTAGGTTTGCTACCTACAAGTTGAGTAGAGCTGCGGAGTACTGGTGGAGAACGCTGAAGGCTAGTTGGGATGAAGCTCATGTACCATATACTTGGGCAAATTTTCTGAGGAAGTTCAAGGAACATTTCATTCCAAGAGTGGATCAAGACCGGAAGGAAGTGGAATTTCTTAGCTTGGAACAGAATACAATGTCGGTGGCTCAGTATGCAGCCAAGTTCACGGAGCTATCGAGGTATTGTACCCATTTAATTGCAACAGAGGAGAGAAAGGCAACAAGGTTTGTAAAAGGGTTAAAAACAGTGATCCGGACTCAATTGGTGTCCCACAAGCTACAAGAATTTCAAGATGCAGTTGATCGAGCTTATCAAGTGGAGCATGACATTGAAGAACACAAGAGGAAGGTGGAATTAACAAGTGCTGGAAGGCAAGGTAGACCACAACCGCAAAGGAATGATAATCGTGGAGGACAAGGGACTTCAACTCCATTTAGGGGACAACCACAAGGGCAACCGAGTGTTAGAAATCAAGGTAATTTCTCCGGGGGTCAAAGCAAGAGGGTTTGTAATTATTGTCAGAGGGAAGGGCACAGTGAGGAGCGGTGTTGGAAGAAACAAGGAAAGTGTTTGAATTGTGGACAACTTGGCCATTTTCAAAGAAATTGCCCGAGATTGGGGAGTCAACCATCGGGGAGTGGTGTTGGACCGTCTCAGGGTCAGAAAAGGGACGCCTCAGGAAAACCGAAGGTTCAAGGTCGTGTGTTTGCAATCAATCAACAACAAGCTTCGGATGCTTCCACCGTGATAGGAGGTATAATTTCTATGTCCAGTTTGAGGGCACGTGCACTTATAGACCCCGGCTCATCGCATTCATATGTTTCTGTGTCTTTTGCATCTCGATTGCATTCTTCCTTTGAGTCTTTGCCTTATGTGCTAGAAGTGTCGACTCCTATGGGAGATTGTTTGATAGCTGACAAGGTGTTGCGTGATTGTGATGTGCATATTAGTGAGCATGTTTTACTTGCTGATCTAGTTATTTTGACATTGCAAGACTTTGATGTTATTTTGGGTATGGATTGGTTAAGTAAATATCATGCCTCTGTTGATTGTTTTAAGAAAGTGGTTGCGTTTTCTATCCCTAGTGTGCCTGTGTTTACTTTTGAGGCAACTTCTTTGGGTAAGGGAATTCGTATTATTTCGTATGTGAAAGCTAAGAGGCTATTGCACCGTGGTTGTGAGGGGTATTTGGCTTGTGTTTTGGATACTACTAAAAAGTCTCCTAAAGTAGAGGATGTGAATGTTGTTAAAGAATTTCCTGATGTGTTCTCTTCTGAATATTCTATGCCTCCCGATAGAGAGATCGAGTTTGGTATTGACTTGATTCCAGGTACTACCCCCATATCTGAAGCACCTTATAGAATGGCTCCAGCTGAACTGAAAGAATTGAAGGTGCAATTGCAAGAGTTACTTGATCGGGGATTCATCCGTCCTAGTGTATCACCGTGGGGAGCTCCTGTATTGTTTGTCAAGAAGAAAGATGGGTCTTTGAGACTGTGCATCGACTACAGGAAGCTGAATCAGGTAACTGTAAAGAATAAGTATCCTCTACCTCATATTGATGACTTGTTTGATCAACTCCAAGGGTCAGTCGTCTTTTCAAAGCTTGACTTGAGGAGTGGGTACCATCAGTTAAAGATCCGTTCAGAGGATATTTCTAAGACTGCTTTCCGTAGTAGGTATGGTCATTACGAGTTTCTTGTTATGCCTTTCGGGTTGACTAATGCTCCGGCTGTTTTCATGGATATGATGAATCGGGTTTCCAAGCCTTATCTTGACACCTTCGTGGTTGTATTTATTGATGACATTCTTGTGTATTCCAAGTCTAAGGAGGAGCACGAGCAACACTTGCGAATGGTTCTATCTGTTCTTCGGGAGAAGCAAATGTTTGCGAAATTCAGTAAATGTGCTTTTTGGCTCGATGAAGTGTCTTTTCTGGGGCACGTGGTTTCTAATAGCGGAATATCCGTAGATTCTTCCAAGATTGAAGCTATAGTGAATTGGAAGAGGCCTGAATCAGTTACGGAGATTCGAAGTTTCTTGGGTTTAGCCGGGTATTATAGAAGATTTATCGAGGGGTTTTCTAAAATTGCTACTCCATTGACTCAGTTGACTCGAAAGAATGTTCCTTATGTGTGGGATGGCAAGTGTCAAGCTAGCTTTGAAGAATTGAAGAAGAGGTTGACTACAGCTCCTATCCTTGCGCTTCCTAATGGAAATGATGATTTGGTAATTTATAGCGATGCTTCTAAAGAAGGCCTCGGGTGTGTGTTAATGCAAAATGGAAGGGTGATTGCGTATGCTTCGAGGAAGTTGACTCCGAGTGAGCAGAATTATCCTACCCATGACATGGAATTAGCTGCGATTGTTTTTGCGTTGCACAAGTGGAAACACTATCTGTACGGAGCCAAATTTGAGATTTTTACTGATCATCAAAGTTTGAAGTACCTTTTTCCCAAAAAGAGTTGAATAACAGGCAAAGAAGATGGATGGAGCTATTGAAGGATTATGATTGTACAATCTCGTATCACCCGGGTAAAGCAAATGTGGTAGCGGATGCCATTAGCCGGAAATCTTTTATGGCTTCATTGATGGTGCGTGAATGGAAAATGTTAGAGGATGCTCGAGATTGGGATCCTTGTGAGTCAAAGCATGGGGCTATTTTTGCGAGTATTCAAGTATTACCAGTTTTGATTCAACAAATAAAAGAAGCTCAGAAGGATGATCCGGAGTTGGTGAAAATCATGGATAAAATCGAAGATGGCAAATATGAGGATTTCTTTCTTAATTCTGAAGGAGTGTTGACTTTCAGTGGTCGGTTATGTGTACCTTGCGTTGATGGGATTAAACGCCAAGTTCTTGATGAGGGCCACAAGTCGAGATATACTATTCATCCCGGGAGCACGAAAATGTATCAGAATTTGAAGCAACACTTTTGGTGGAATAACATGAAGAGAGAAATAGCGGATTATGTATCTAAATGTTTGACATGTCAACAAGTGAAAGCTGAACATCAAAGGCCTGCGGGGTTACTTCAGCCGTTAGAGATTCCGGAATGGAAGTGGGAACATGTTACTATGGATTTCGTGACGGGATTACCTCGCACTCGAAGAAGGTTTGATGCAGTTTGGGTGATAGTGGATAGATTGACCAAGTCTTCTCATTTTCTACCTATTGAGATTAGTTACTCGATGGAGAGGCTTGCGACTTTGTATATAAATGAGATTGTGAGATTGCATGGTATCCCGGTGAGTATTGTGTCTGATCGTGACCCTAGATTTACATCTCGGTTTTGGCAAGCATTTTAGAAGGCTTTGGGTTCAGAGTTGAAGTTCAGTACAGCTTTTCATCCCCAGACAGATGGGCAGTCAGAGAGGACTATTCAGATTCTCGAGGATATGTTGCGAGCTTGCTCAGTTGATTTTTCAGATTCTTGGGATTCTCATTTACCTCTCGTGGAATTTGCCTATAACAACAGTTTTCAGTCAAGTATTGGGATGGCCCCGTATGAAGCTTTGTATGGAAGGAAATGTCGGTCTCCGATTTGTTGGGATGAAGTGGGAGAAGCAAAAAAAATTTGGGGTATTGATATGGTGAACAAGTCAGTTGAGGAGGTTAAGCTTATCCGAGATCGTTTGAGTACCGCTCAGAGTAGACAGAAAAGTTATGCCGATCACCGGAGGCGAAATCTCGAGTTTGAAAAAGGTGACTTTGTGTTTCTGAAAGTTTCACCTAAGGTGGGGATTCGAAGGTACGGGAAGAAAGGCAAGTTAGCACCGAGGTACATTGGCCCATTCGAGATTCTGAGTAGAGTTGGTGATAGAGCGTATCGTCTTGCGTTACCTCATTCTCTTGATAAGATCCATAATGTTTTTCATGTCTCGATGCTTAGGAAGTATGTGTATGATCCTTCTCATGTCTTGTCCGAGGTTCCTGAGGATATTGAACCAAGTATGTCTTACGAAGAACATCCGGTCCAAGTTATTGATTCAAAGGTTCAAGAGTTGCGAACTAAGAGTATTCCCCTTGTTCGAGTTGTGTGGAGGAATCATAACGTGGAAGAGTCGACTTGGGAGCTTCGGGAGGAGATCGAGAGGAAGTACCCTTGGTTGTTTGAGGGTTGAGGTAAGCAATCCTAAAATTCGGGTCGAATTTTCTTTAAGGGGGAGTGAGTGTAACGACCCCAAAATCCGTTTTATTTATTCTAATATTTATTCTATATTTTGATAATTTTAATTTAGAATTTTGTGTGCATTTTATGTGTTGCATCATCTTATATGAATTGCACATTTTATTTGACTATTTGTGTTAGTTAAAATGTTAGTAGTAAAGTTTATTTTGGGAGTTAGTTGAGTTAGTGGAATTATATGGGGCTTTAATGAAAGTGGGAGTTGAGGGGTTAATTGATAAAATTTGAAGCTTGGGTGATTTAATTGTGAACTTGGGATAAAGATTAGTTAGTCATCACCTCTTCATCCCTCCCTCCCCTATGTTTGCATCACCACTTTCCTTAGCAATTTCCCTGAGAATTTCCATTGTTGTGAAGAGAAGAAAGTGAAGGTAAGGCTTTGTTCTTATTAATTTTCCTTCTTTTAATTTACTACTCCATTTTCAAATCTAATTACATATAAATGATCAGGGTGTTGAATAGAGTATATCTACCGATCCATATTATTTTTCTTGACATCTTTTCCGGAAAATAGGTAAGTTACTAATCCCCCTTTAAATGTTAAAATGGTCATAAGTATGCTTTATATGCTTTGTATGTGATAAAACAATGTTTTGGTATGTTTTAATTATACTTGTAATTTTGGGACAAAGGGAGTAGTATGAAATGGTTATTGTTGGTGTTGGTATTGTTCTTAGGCTAAGTTTTAGCCTTAGTGAAAGTGCTGATGTTAAGGGTTATGAGTATTGGTAATTTTGGGTTGTGAAACAAAAGGAGTAAATTTTGTTTAAGTTTTTAGGCCTGCCGGGTGATGTGGGCGGCCGCACATCTATCTGAAGGGTTTTGTTGTTGGGACAGAGCATTTTGGGCGGCCGCACAGCCCTGTTTGGGCGACCGCCCAGTTGTCTGAAAAAGTTGAGAGTTTTCAAACTAAGGGGTTTAGAGGTCAATCTTGGTCTAGGTTTTGGGTAGTGTCCTAAAGTATTTAGATGATTGTTGTGGATCACTAAAGTGGTAGAATTGGTTCCTTTGTGAACACAAGTGTTGTGAAATGTGAGTAATGGATTAAGTGAGCATTGTTGAACACTTTGTGATGTGTTGAATGATTCATCTTCTTGATGTGTTTGGCATGGTTCCCTACATTGGAATCATTGGCCCTGGTTGTTGTTTAAGCAAGTATTTCTATGTGGTGCTTGCGTGTAAAGTCCAGCTGGTACTTTTGTGTGTGTTGGGCAGTGATAGGGATTATAATGGTCTCCGAGCCAAGTACATTATAAGGCTCCTATCATTGGTTTCCCATTTTTAACCCCCTTCCTTAGGCCAAAGGTTGGGCACTTTGGGTTATGACTTTGTGTCATTTTCCCCCCGTTGTTGTTGTTGTTGTTTGGTTCCGGAACCCGTCTCAGCTCTTCGATGCTGCTCAGTTGATGCCTTTCAGATGGCTATCGTTTGGTTTGAGAACCTTGGCTCAGTATCCACGTATGAGTGTTTATTTCCGCTTTATGTGTTGCATGATGAGTTGGTCGTTATTTCCAACTGGTATGGGACGGTTGGCGATAGGGAGCCTCTCATATTATGTGCTATGTGCTATATGATCATTTGTGGTATTGTATATGTTTATCATATGAGCATGTAATGTAGTTGCATTTTAGTAACTTACTGAGATTTATTCTCACCCTTATTTGTTTCCTGTTTTAGATAAGAAGGAGCCCAGGGGATAGTTCACACACTGGGAGGACGTCGAAGAGATCTTTGGGTAAGACTTTTGGGAAATGTTTTGTAAGTAAAGGATACATTATGTAAATGTAATACCTTTTGGGGTAGTATACCAGTGACTGAGTTTGTATCATCTCTTTTAGTAGATGTTCGTGTTTGTAATCAAGTAAGTAAAGTAGTAGTTGTAGCCAAGTGGCTTAGTACTTGTTTGTGAAAGGTTGTTTTGTGACTTGAAGTCATGTTTTAGTATCGAGTTGGTTGTGTGAACCTTTTTATAGAAAGTGTATTTCGAAAATTTTCTTAAAAATGTTTTATGACGTCTTCCGTGCGTGTCCCGGACGTGGGGCCAAGTAGGACCACGGGTCGGGGCGCGACAAGGAAGTCTTCACTTGCTATGGGTCCCCCAGTTGTATACCAATTCTGGATAGGCTCGTCGCTCTTCTTGATGAGCTTGGTGTAGTCTTGGTTCGGAGCGTCCCCCTTGTCTATTGAATTAATCTGAGTGTCCTCTAGCTTGCAAAGGTTGAGAAATTGGCGCAGTAGGTCTTCTCCCAACACAAAGTCCCACTCACTGAATGCTTCAGCCTTGGTACCCCCTAATTCTTGAGGTAGCCACGAGAATTGCATCGGTTCTGTTTTAAGTGAGTATGGATCACAGCCACTGAAGATTTCAAAGCCCGGTTGGCGCTTCCCCCTATGGTCGATCCATGGTTCTGGGAACATGAAGTATGGCAAGTTTTCCCCCTCACGTACAAAGTACCTGTTTAGAGTCTTTCGATAGGGCGGTGCTAGTGGTACTATGTACGAAGTCCAATCCCTTTCTTTTTTAGGGATGCCCTTGAGTGGTGACACATACCCTAGACCATATTCTGGGGGGTATAGAACGACAGGTGGTGGTTCTTTTATCCATTGTAAATGTTTGCCAAGTCCAAGACTGGGGAAGTACCCTTATTTTAACATCATGTTAAGTACTGGGCGTGTTCCGGAGAATGGAATCGTCTTAGAATAGTCATTTTCATTGTGCACCTCTACCATCTCTACACTACTTTGCTTTTTGGAAAAGTACGGAAAAGTGAGAAATTTAAAAGAAACTAACTATTACTAAAAATTGAAATTCATAGGAGGGAATGCTCTCACCCACAATGATTCTTGGGTGAGTAGGATCCCTTAAAGAGTAAAAAACAACTAGTTTAAAAAGAAAGGAAAGAAACGTCTAAGCTATGAAAATGAAGTAAAAACTAGTCTATTAAACTACTAACTAATGTAGTGGAAGGGGAGCTTGAGGTTTGGATCCCTCATTCTTCAATACGAGGCCGATTCCATTGCCTATTATCTGTAGAGTGCCTTGGTCGATAAGATCTTGGATCTTATCCCTTAGGTTGTTGCATTTGTCGCTGTGATGACCACGGCACTGATGGTAGTAGGAATACAGGTGCAAGGCCCTTCCGTCTCCCTCATATTTGGGTTTGTACCCCCTCATAAGTGCTAGCTTGCCTTCTCTCTCAAGCTCACGGAACACTCTCCCAAGTCGGATTTGACTTAAGTCTGTGTAGACTCTCGGTGGCTTAGGTTGGAGGCTTTGCATGATGCTTTCGTAATGGTCCCTCATGACATTGAGGTGATGATTATGTTCCTCCTCCATTTGGTTCTTTAGGTCTTGATAAAGCAGGCTGATGCAGTTACCTACCTCATCATTGATGACCTTTTCTTGGTTGTCCTCCAAATCTTGGGCTCTCTTGACAGCGGCATTGTACCATTTGTTCATTTCATTGTATTCGGCTTCTAATATCTCAAGCTTATTGCCATCGATCATCTTCTCGATCTCAGCCCAATCTTTTTCGCTTTGTTCGTTACGCTCTTTGACTTGGTCATGAGCATAATAAGAGGCATGGTCGAGCCTTCTGAAGAGAAATTCTTGCATGATATTGATCTCTGGGGCCTCTCCGTTGGGTAGGCCTTCCTTCCAACCTTCGGTGGCTTCCATCTTGAGGCGCAGACTTTGTGAGATTTCTCTGAGAGACATTTCCGTGTGAGCGGGCATTGTGTCAGGAGTGTGAAGCTACTTTGCTGACCAGACAGACCTAGAGTGCAGAAACTGTGTCAAATCCAGGCTGGGGTCCCAACAAGTCGGCTTTTATGAAATAGGGGTTGACCAACACGGCAGATTCACAGAAAAAGGAGGATGTCTCGTACGAGACAATGGATGTCTCGTACGAGGCATCCAGCCTAACAGTCAGATTTGCAGTTTTTAATCCTATTGGTCGGATGGAATTTAATCCATTTTAAGAGGTTACTACTCTAGTTTGTCCTGGAACAGTGGATTCTGTCACCCTAGAATATGAGCCCCTTGTTTTTCACCTGTATTGCACTCTCCCAAACGGACAATTTGGGCAAAGGTCCCATATTCTCATCGGAATCCACCATTCAATTAACCAAACCTAAGTGATTCCGTAGTTGTTATTCACTTTGTTAAACAACGCATTAATGCAATCAAACCTTGTGAATTTTAAGGGACAAGCGAAAGGGACATGTTGAACGGTGCGGTCGAAACTAAGCCAAAGTGGCATCCACAATCCCGCACAGAATAGTGAAAGTAAAAAAACACAAGCTCGGATTTCCGTAGAAAGTTTCTCCATTCTTTCAAAATCCTTTGTTCAACATTTTACCGAAGGGACATTCTTCATATTCACAAGGGAGGATTATAGATTGTAAAGATGCGTTATCTTGGGCAAAGATTAAAATAGCCCTAAGAATCGAACTGACCGGTCTCGAGGAGTGTCTTATTAGCTAGTATGTATGCATGAGGTTGATGCAAGGCTTACGGCTAAGGATCCCCATAAACATAGTCTAGGAGCGTGTCACGGAGTGGGTACACCATCTTTGAGAGACCGATGAGGGCCATTGTTTAGAATGGGGGTGCTGACCGACATCCGTCCTCCGATTGGGACCCGGGTTTATAAGGTATGTAGTGAAATTATTCTACATGTGTGCACGTGTGTGAGAGTCAAGATCTAGGTGTCAAAGATAAAATAGAGAGTTTTTTTTTAAAGTAAATAAAAACAATCAATGGCCGAGCCAAGTGGCTGCCTACGTTTCCCTCTTGTGGAGGAACTCAGGCCGTCATAGTTCACACATAAAGCAAACGCATGTAAAGCACAGAATGAAACATTTAGCAAGTACTCCTGCAAAACAAATGTTAGCCTTACGATATATGGGGTGTTTCTTCGTCGTTAGGGAGGTCCTAAGACTCAGAAACAGAGGGGAGAGCGGATCTGAAACCCTGTGTACATGTTTGAACCGAACGAAATCCTTTTTCAAACCAGAGAGTCAGATCGGCCGGGCAGAGCTGAGATGTCTCGTACAAGACAAGGGATCCCTCGTACGAGGCATCTCAGTCGGGGAAAAGATTACAGTACAGAATGCAAATTTTTGAAACAACGATGATTTCTTTCGACGCGAGTCTAACCTACTTACTGTGATCTTCCCCAGCAGAGTCGCTACTGTTTGCGCGCGAATTTTTTGTGGTTGTTGGTTGTTCTCGAGGCGATTTTCGTCCTTCGATTTACCTTTTTAATTGAGAGTCGCCACCATGTTGTTGTCGGAACTCAGACCGAGATATTTGGATTCGGGGGTTAAGTTATGAATTGGGAAGGTCAAGGAGCACCCAATTCACCCAATCTAGGATTGGTCTTGCTAAGAAATCATCATCATCGTTTCAAAATCATGCAAAGTGTATGTAAAAGGAAAACAAATAAATAAATAATTGCTTATTTATTTGGGATATCGGATCATGTGCTTTGAGACCATCTCCATGAATTGGAGAGGCTCTAGGCTGATCCTTTAATGGAATCACACTACTTCAAAGACAAAGAAGGAGATGAGAAGATAGAAAGCAAAGAGTTTTACCTAAGCGTTCTTCAAGAATCCTATGGATGGCCTTGACTAAAGGCCATGAATCTCCAATGAACTTGACTTGAATGGTGTGGTGCGTTTTGAATTTAGTGGGTGAGGGAGAGAGGCTGATTATGAGAACCTTTTGATCAGATTTGAGTGGTTTTTGGGTGAATAATGAGTCTAGAGTTGACCATTAGTCATTCTAGGCAAGAACAACTATATTTATAGGGGTTTTGGACCTAGGGTTTTGGCCAAGAAGGTAAATTAAGGTGAGAATCCAAGACTTGATTCTCACAGAGGTATTTTTGGACTCTAGGATCGTCCATTAGGTTTTCCCGGATTGCTTAAGTGTTTGCCAAGAAAAGGGGTTATGATCAACAAGGAAACTGACCAAAAAACCCGACTGTCAAGGGGGATGTCTCGTACGAGGCATCTCAGTGCTGGAATTCACTTTTTGCCCTCTGTAGTAGTTTTAATGTTCATTTTGGCCCCTGACTAACGGAGTCAGTCAGAAACTTAACGAAACATGTCCAACTTAACGAGTTTCGACCCAAATCAAAGGCGAGACACAGAAGTAGTGTGATTATAAATGAACGTCCAAAATGGGGTGTCTACATTGAGACGCCAAGTTCCTCGCCCGACCTTATCGGTCACCCTTAGGTTTGTGGCGCCAAGTTCCTCACCCGACCTTAACGGTCACCCTTAGGTTTGAGACTCCAAGTTCCTCACCCGACCTTAACGGCCACCCTTAGGTTTGAGACGCCAAGTTCCTCGCCCGACCTTAACGGTCACCCTTAGGTTTGAGACACAAAGTTCCTCGCCCGACCTTATCGGTCACCCTTAGGTTTGAGATTCCAAGTTCCTCACCCAACCTTAACGGTCACCCTTAGGTTTGAGACGAAAAGTTCCTCACCCGACTTAACGGTCACCTTTAGGTTTGAGACGCCAAGTTCCTCACCCGACCTTAACGGTCACCTTCAGGTTTGAGACGCCAAGTTCCTCGCCCGACTTTAATGGTCACCCTTAGGTTTGAGACGCCAAGTTCCTCACCCGACCTTAACGTTCACCCTTAGGTTTGAGACGCCAAGTTTCTCACCCGACCTTAACGGTCACCCTTAGGTTTGAGACGCCAAGTTTCTCACCCGACCTTAATGGTCACCCTTAGGTTTGAGATGCCAAGTTCCTCGCCCGACCTTAAAGGTCACCTTCAGGTTTGAGATGCCAAGTTCCTCGCCCGACCTTAACGGTCACCTTCTGGTTTGAGATGCCAAGTTCCTCACCCGACCTTAACGGTCACCCTTAGGTTTGAGACGCCAAGTTCCTCGCCCGACCTTAACGGTCACCCTTAGGTTTGAGACGCCAAGTTCTCTCGCCCGACCTTAACGGTCTCTCTTAGGTTTGAGTAGCCTTAAAATCTCTCGCCCCCGAACTACGTTAAGGCTTGATTCCCCGCCAATGGGATACGTAGGAATCCTATACCCCTAGGTCTAACCATACAACCAAATCGTTCAAGACGTCCTCCTATCATTGACAGATTGGGATGTTTTTTAGGTCGACAACCCCGCTTTCCTAAAGCGACGTTGCCGAGGGGCTCTGTAAGTACCCCAATCTGAACTTAAACCAACTTAGAGGAATTCTTAGCACCATTAAGGGATAAACTGATAGGCTAGGACCTCACTAGGATAAACCAAGAACATTAGGACTGTTCTGGAATTAAACTTAGAAAAATCCAGAAACTCGCCATGCTGAGTCGTACGAATTGTTTGGGTACTAGAAGGGCCCAGCCGTACGGCTGGTTTGGGTGCCTTTAGTCCAATAAATTGAGCCCTTGCTGATCATTTCAGGGGGGGGAATTGATTGTGAGTTAAAACTCTGTAGGATTGAATACAGAAACATAAACACATTTGAGTGAAAGAGAGAGGAAGATAGGCTAGAACTAAAATTGGTGAGGCCTCCTTCTCCCCCATCTTCTCTTCATCTTTCTTTTATCTTTTGTTCATCTATCTTTTATGTCTTTACATTTCTTGCAATGATATGAATTGGAACCAAGCCTTGACTTGATTCATGGTGCCCATCATGTTTTATGCATGATCAAGGGTTACAACCAATGTTGATCAAGGTTTGTTATGATTTAATGCAATTTACTTTATGTCTTTACATTAATGCAATTTACTTTCATGTCTTTATATTTATGTCTTGTATTTAAATTGTCTTGGTGATCCATTGCACATATGGAGAGAGCCCTTCTATTTATGTCAAATGTGTTGAAATAATCAAGTTTGGGTGGTAAAGTCTTAATCTTTACCATCCCAACTTTGATTAAGCCATAATAATGTCCCTTTGGATGATAAAGACTCAATCTTTATTCATCCAAAGGTTGATTTTTGTTATCCCAAGGCTTTTCCTTGGATGAATCATCCATTTGGATGTCAAAGTCTCCATCTTTTATCATTCAAATGGTGATTTGGTTCAAAAGCCATGTTCGTCAACTTTGCTCATTTTTCCCTGTTAAAATGTTTGCAAAATAAACCTTTCATGTTAAGTTTTTTTAACTGGTTTGTTAAAAAGTCAGTTTCTCCCATTTTGGAAACACATACTTGCACATTTTGGTCAATAAACTAGGGAGACTGGTTTTCCGAGGCGGATTGGGTGAACGATGAAAAAGTTTCCCAAGACGTAACGTGACCTCCGAACTCACAATCTCTAACCTTTTTTTCGCTAAATTTGGGTTTAAATTAAATTAACGTGGCGACTCCGTTTCTTGAACATAAAGTGTCGTGCTTGATTCTCGAGGGGAAAAATTCTAGTTTTTTCCCGCGGTATCTTACACGTGCGTATTTAGTCTCTGTGCAGTATACCCTGCGCAGTAGCTGCTTTAATTTCCGCTGTGCATTTTACACTCTCTCTGCGCACTATACTTAGCTTATTTGAAAACTGTGCGCATAAGCCATTATCTTGCAAAGGGTACGAAAAGATTTTAAAACAGCTATTCAGCCCCCCCCCTAGCTATTTTCATACCCTTGTTGTCCCTTGGGACCAACACTAGTAATTATGATTGATTATTAGTATAAGTTTAATGGATTGTCATATCACTTGAATATTCAGGGACCTGAGGTTATTACAGTCTTCCACATGATGAACATTACGTTTGACATTTTCAAAAGTTACCTTTAACAGGGTAGCTATAAAGGACATTATTGGCATAATCGGAATCAAGCCAAGAAGGGATTGTTCTCATCGAGAGAGATGTCAAGCTTAGTCACTCGATGAATGGTATTTCTGAAATGTATGGTCGTGCTCAAATGAATTGATTGGATCAATGTCATTTGTGTTATCAATACATTCGGGATCGGGAAAGCATTGAATAAGTAAGTTGACCATTGACCATGGCTTACGTTCAATAGACATCATGTAACAAAGAGATTGTGATATGTTCTATTTTAGGAACTTTGGGATTTCAAAGTTATACTATTTGGGTGGTTATAATGGCTTGCTAGAGTCCGCTTATGATTTACGATATCTGAATGGTTCGGACACGTTGACAACTTAGTATAATCCTATTGGGTCACACATACAGAATGGATAATTAAAAAGAACGAAGAATGGGGCAGTACGGACCAGGATCCATACGGAGGGAAGGAGCCATACAGCTCCAACCAAGCCATTCGGTCTGTTTGTAACGACGGACTGCAGTTTATTTTAGGTTTTTCTTGTTGGACAAGAACTCCTAAACCCTAAAGGATCTTGGAGACCTCTAGTTATAATATGTACAGTCGCGATTCAGTCCTAGAACATTGATTTGTGAAAGCATAACTTCTTTCTTGGAGAGAGAAAATACACATAATATACTAGAAATTATTAGATTTGATAACTCTAATAATTAAAGGGAGCAATTGAAGAATCGTTCTTCATCAAGTTTTTCGATTCGAAGGACCTAGCA
>JAOWBW010001488.1:40489-282231 GCA_026119855.1 Campanula takesimana
AAAAAATTAACTTTGCTTTTACTCAAAATAAAATTTAAATATATTTTGAGTAATCATTTTGAGAAGGAGGTAGTAGTAATTACTAACAAAAATTATAAACATGGCATTCAAAATAATGTTTCGAGAATGACACTCACATTAAGGAAAGTAATTAAGGAAAATACTTGCAAATAAGAAAGATTTTGTGGTAATAAATTAACCATTTCTTTCTAAAATTAGCTTTTAAAATATCAAATTGAACTGTATGCATAAATGGATACTTACTGATCGTTGCCACCATTATATAGAAGAAAAAAAAAAACCTCCATTCCAGAATAAATGTCAGCTTGCTTTTTTTTGGTACTTTGTACGAATGAACTTTGAGCAATAATTTTAGGTTAATTTAAATTTCCTTATAAACATTTATTATTTTTATATATAGTGGTGTATCAATAATAAGTTTTAATATTTCATATTAAATAAAATAATAATATTTAACATAAAATTATTACTCCAAGTTCCTTCTTACTAACATACAAAAAGGTCGACATTATTGTGAGACATAAGGAGTAATAAAGTACAATAAAAATAATCAATAGTAACTAATCTCACGTAAATGAAGCTTCCAAAAAAAAAATCTCATGTAAGTGAAACTTATAGAAGCATTCGGTGTCCAACGGTTAGCCTTTATTCATAACTTAGTGGAGAAGTAATTAATAAGATTTACCTTGGTTTTAGAATACTATACTCACCAATTCACGCCCATTAACTATTGATTTTAGCTTTCTTAAGAGGCAATGGGGGACCTTATATCAATTAATTATATACTTTTTCATCCCAAAAATAAATTTATACGACATTTAGTATATATTATGAGACACATGAAGTATTCCGTAATAACTACAAGTATGTTAAAACTTTCTACCTCTAATCTAAAACAAAAAACAATTAAGATCATCATCTGGACAATTATATGGTTTAAATCACCATAAAAAAGAAAGACTAATAAAACCATTGTTTTTGAAGCAACACTGTAACGACCCCAAAATCCGTTTTATTTATATTATATATTATTTTATATTTTTGAGAATTTTTAAACTTAAAATTATGTGTGCATTTTATTTGTTGCATTATATTAAATGAATTTGCTACATCTTACTTGATTATTTGAGTTAGTTAAAGAGTTAGTAGTAACATTTGTTTTGATAGTTAAGTGGGTAGTGGAATTTTATGGCCAATAATTTAGTTGTTAAAGAGTTGAGGGAATAAGTAACTTAGGGCTTTATTGAAAGTTGGAGTAAGGGGTCTAAGTGTTTAAACTAGAACTTAGGTGATCAAAGTTGAAAGTGGGAGAAAATTTTATAAATAAGCAATGACTTCCTTCCCCCCTTCTCAGTCAACTTCACCCCTCACCCTTAACTTTCCAAAATTCAAGTTCCCCTGAGAATTGCACCCTTAACTTTCCCAAATTCAGAGTTCCCCTGAGAATTGCCATTGTTGGAGGAAGAAAGAAAAGGTAAGATTTTGTTTTGTTAATTTTCCTTATTTAATTTACTACTCCATTTTCAAATCTAATTACATATAAATGTTCAGGGAGTTGAATAGATCATATCTACCGAACAATATAATTTTCTTGACTCATTTCCGAAAAATAGGTAAGTTACTAATCCCCCCTTTAAATGTTAAAAATGGTCATAAGTATGCTATATATGCTTTATATGTTATAAAATAATGTTTTGGGTATACTTTTATATACTTGTAATTTTGGGACGGAGGGAGTAGTAATAACTTTTTATATACTTGTAATTTTGAGACAGAGGGAGTAGTAAAACTTGTTATAGACTTGTTATTTGTGGGAAATGGGTATAGTAGTTTTGGTTTTGGGGAGTAGTATGAGAGGATGCAACATTATATGCTTTATATGTTATACTCCTACCCGTGGGACGGTAAAATAATATCTTTAGTTAAATGTTAAATAAATGTATTATAAAATTATAATATTACTTATGGGACGGGGAAAGAAGTGAAAGTATCCTAAAGTGGGTATATTAGTGTATTAAAAATTATAATGATACTTGTGAAACGGAGGGAGTAGTAATAATTTGTTGCATGTGGGAAATGTTAATACAAATAGGTGTTGTAGTATTGTGAAAGTATAGTAATGTTGTGGTAACTAATAAAATGGATATAAACATGTTATATATGCCTAGTAGGTTGTGAAATAATGTTTTGGGTATGTTTTATTTATACTTGTAATTTTGGGGACAAAGGAAGTAAAATAAAAATGGTTCTAGTTGGGTGTTAGCATAGTTTAAAGACTGAATTTGTAGTCTTTATATTAGTTGCAAATGTTAAGTGTTACAAGTACAAGTAATTTTGGGTTGTGAAACGAAAGGAGTGAACTTTGATTAAGTTTTGGTCTGCCAGGTGATGTGGGCGGCCGCCCAAAAAGGGCGTGCGGCCGCACATCTATCTGAAATGTTTTACTCTTGGGACAGAGTATTTTGGGCGGCCGCACAGCCCTGTTTGGGCGACCGCCCAGTTATCTGAAAAGTTGAGAGTTTTTCAAACCAAGGGATATAAAGGTCAATCTTGGTCTAGTTTTTGGGTAGTGTCCTAAAGTAGTTAGATGATTGTTGTGGATCACTAAAGTGGTAGAATTGGTTCCTTTGTGAACACAAGTGTTGTGAAATGTGAATAATGGATTAAGTGAGCATTGTTGAACATTTTGTAATGTGTTGAATGGTTCATCTTCTTGATGTGTTTGGCATGGTTTCCCTACATTGGAATCATTGTCCCTGATTGTTGTTTAAGCAAGTATTTCTATATGGTGCTTGCGTGTAAAGTCCAGCTGGTACTTTTGTGTGTGTTGGCAGTGATAGGGATTATAATGGTCTCCGAGCCAAGTACATTATAAGGCTCCTATCATTGGTTTCCCATTTTTAACCCCCTTCCTTAGGCCAAAGGTTGGGCACTTTGGGTTATGACTTTGTGTCATTTTCCCCCCGTTGTTGTTGTTGTTGTTTGGTTCCGGAACCCGTTTCAGCTCTTCGATGCTGCTCAGTTGATGCCTCTCAGATGGCTATTGTTTGGTTTTAGAACCTTGGCTCAGTATCCACGTATGAGTGTTTATTTCCGCTTTATGTGTTGCATGATGAGTTGGTCGTTATTTCCAACCGGTATGGACGGTTGGCGATAGGGAGCCTCTCATATTATGTGCTATGTGTTATACGCTTATTTGTTAATATTGTTTCTTTATGATCATCATATTAGCATGTAATGTAGTTGTATTTTAGTAACTTACTGAGATTTATTCTCACCCTTTATTTGTTTACCGTTTTAGATAAGAAGGAGTCCAGGGAATAGGTCACAGCACAGGGAGGACGTCGGTAAAGAGATCTTTGGTAAGACTTTTGGGAAATGATGTGTATAAAGGATACATTATGTAAATGTAATACCTTTAGGGTAGTGTACCCGTGACTCAGTTATTTGTATCATCTCTTTTAGTAGGTGTTCGTGTTTGTAAATTTTATAAGTAAAGTTTGTTATAGCCAAGTGGCTAAGTACTCATTTGAGAAAGTTTGTTTTGTGACTTAAAGTCATGTTTTGGTAACGTTTTGGTTGTGTGAACCTTTTTATGAAAATATATTTAAGAAAAATTTTAGTAGAGTTGCTTTACGACGTCTTCCTCGCGTGTCCCGGGCGTGGGGCCAAGTAGGACCACGGGTCGGGGCGCGACAGTTGGTATCAGAGCTAGGTTGTAGATGGTCTAGAAGGACTAAATGACCTAGGAGGGTAGTTGTGTATAGGGTAAGTAACGTTGAGAGTTTTATGCAGGTACTTATTGAAAATGGTTGACACCGAAGGGAATCAGTCAGGGCCTTCAGGGTCGGGTAACGCTAGAGAAGAGGTTCGAGCACTGTTCCAAGGTATGTTTGAAGCTGTCATGAAAATCATTGACGATATAGAGGAGCATAAAACCAAGATTGAAACCTCAGATGTGACAAAACGAGGAGAACATGTAAAACCGCAACCCAGCGTGGAGATAGTAGAGAATATCAAGGAACACCTTCGCAAGCTAGGGCATCTTTTCAAGGGCCGCATAATAGAGGAACTCGAAGTAAACGAGTATGTAACTACTGTCAAAGGATGGGACATTTAGAAGAAAAATGTTGGAAGAAGCAAGGCAAATGTTTGAGTTGTGGTCAGTTGGGTCACTTTCAGAAGAGTTGCTTTAGATTTAAGAATCAGTTATCGGGAAGTGCAGCTGGGTCATCTCGGGGCCAAAAAAGGGATGCTTCAGGAAAGGTTAAGGTGCAAGATCGTGTTTCTTCCATCAATCAACAACAGATTTCAGATTCTTCTAATGTGACTGGAGGTATAATTTCTATGTCTAGTTTGAGAGCACACACACACTTATAGACCCTGGCCCTTCGCATACTTGTGTGTTTGTGCATTGTGCTTCTTGATTGCATGAGTCTTCTGAGTCTTTACCTTATGTGTTAGATGTTTCTTCCTAAGGGGGAGTGTTAGATGACCGATAAAGTGTCGTATACTTGTGATGTGCGTATTCATGGGCATGTTTTATTTGCCGGTTTAGTGATGTTGTCATCACAAGATTTTGATGTTATGGTGGTGGAATTTTATATGCTAGTGTGTTTTAGTTAAGCATGGTATATATATGTGTTTAGATTTCATGCTATTTAGATATTAAGAAATTTGTAAATTGTTGTTGCAAGCTTGTGCCTGGTAGTTAGTTATGGAGTTAGTAGTGAAAAAATTTGCATTTAAATTGAAAGATATCTTTTCCTTGTGAGATTTTAAATTTATTTCCCTTGAAGTGGTACTTGTTCTTGAGGAGAACCTTGGGTGATCTTGAGTGGTTGGGTGCTATGTTTGAGCAACATCAGAGATCAGTAATTGTTTAGTGGTTGATTTGAAGTGATTATCATTTGTTGAGAATTTTAGTTGAGTATATTTCAAAGATGGCTTTTATATCGGGTATGGACATCATGAATGGTGGTTATATAGTTTGAATTCTCACCTGCTTCAGTGGTATTGTTGGATACGTTGAATTGTATAAGTAATCCTAGTCTGATTTCTTTGAGAGCGGTAGCAGTTGTAAAATCAGGGCAGAATGTCTTCATGTTAGAGGATATATTATTTTGAGGAAAGTTTCAACTCAGGCATAGGGTTGAGGATTTATTGATGGATTTCTAAGGTAGCTACACTGTTAACTACATAGCACAGAAAGATACACTATCTCGATGGATTGGTAAGAGTGAACGAGTTTAATTGGTGCGAGTGTTAATTGATGAATCGAGAGTTGATGACAACTTCAGTATTGATATTGCTTAATGGATTTAACTAGTATTACAGTTATCTAGAGGATATGATTAGTGTTACTAATTTCTAGTGGATATGTCAAGCTTACCCTTATAGTGGATTTGATAAATTCATTATTCATAGAGATGCTTTAAAGAGTGATTGATATGTGCATTGCTTCAGGATGGTACGGTAACAATGTGTGCTTTGAGAAGATTGATTCCTTATCAACAAAACTATCCTACCCATAAATTGAGATTTATTGCGATTATACATCCATTGCATTAGTGAATGACTTTGATGGAGTTAGATTTGAAGTGTTTACCATATTATATCATCGGGAAAGGTATTGTGTTAGAGGATTCATTGACTTATAGTTCATGGGTGATAAAACTAAATGGGGAATGTTAGAGGAATTAACACTTTGGAGTCTTCGTGAGTTGAGACATGGTGTGACTTTGCGATTGGGAAAGCTTTAAATTTCTACTCTATTGAATAATATCAACTATCAAAAAATTACTCGTGGAATGAATAATGACAGACAATAAGATTTTGTTCGTGGCTAGTGATGGAATTTTAACTTCTATAGTAGAGTATGTAGTCAACACTTAGTGGAATTAAACATGCATAACGGAGTTCAACTATAGATACTTGAAGGAATACACAAGACCAATTTAATTATGAATTCGAGTAGAAGTAGAGTATTGAGATAAATTCGAGGAGTTACCTTTAATTGTTTGATGCGAGGAATTCTAAGTATTCAACTAGTCCTTGAGTTGTGAATAATCCGGAAGTAAAATATTAGTGATCATTTGGTTCGTGTCAAGCCTTTGAGATTTCTGAGTGGATATGAATCTATTGCGAGGGGTTTTATTTAAGGAGTTACACTGAATAGATGAAACCAATGATGTTGATTGATAGCGGATTAGTTACCAAGTTTTCTCACCCTATCCATTTTGAGAGTATAAACATTAATTCCAGTTGTTATTTATTTGTTCAGAAGATAGTTTGATTTTATGGATGTCTGCGAGCATGGTATTAAATATGGGTTCTTCATTTACATCTTGATTTTGGCAAGCATTTCAGAAGGCCTGGGGTTCGGAATTGAGACTTAGTATGACTTTCACCCTCAGTCAGATGGTCAGTTAGAAATAACCATTCAGATTCTTGAGAACTTGTTTAGTTGATTCTAAGAATTCGAGGGATATACCTTTACTTCTCGTGGAATTGTTTAATATGTCAGTTCTTTTGAGATTTTGGAAAGAGCTAAAGGTTGAGTTTATCGTCTGGTGTTACTTCCTTCTCTCGACGAGGTTGATAATGAGTTCCATGTGTTGATGCACGCAATTGTATTTATGATTCTTCTCCGATATGTCCAAAGTTTTAGAGGATATTGAACTCAGTATGGAGTTTTCGGGATTGAAATGAAAGGAAGTATCCTGGGTTGTTTGAGGGTTGAGGTAAACAATCCTAAAATTCGGGTCGAATTTTCTTTAAGGGGGAGTGAGTGTAACGACCCCAAAAATCCGTTTTATTTAATTTATAATTATTTTATATTTTTGAGAATTTTTAAACTTAAAATTATGTGTGCATTTTATTTGTTGCATTATATTAAATGAATTTGCACATCTTACTTGATTATTTGAGTTAGTTAAAGAGTTAGTAGTAACATTTGTTTTGATAGTTAAGTTGGGTAGTGGAATTTTATGGGCCAATAATTTAGTTGTTAAAGAGTTGAGGGAATTAAGTAACTTTAGGGGCTTTATTGAAAGTTGGAGTAAGGGGTCTAAGTGTTTAAACTAGAACTTAGGTGATCAAAGTTGAAAGTGGGAGAAAATTTTATAAAAAGCAATGACTTCCTTCCCCCCCTTCTCAGTCAACTTCACCCCTCACCCTTAACTTTCCCAAATTCAAGTTCCCCTGAGAATTGCACCCTTAACTTTCCCAAATTCAAGTTCCCCTGAGAATTGCCATTGTTGGAGGAAGAAAGAAAAGGTAAGATTTTGTTTTGTTAATTTTCCTTATTTTAATTTACTACTCCATTTTCAAATCTAATTACATATAAATGTTCAGGGAGTTGAATAGATCATATCTACCGAACAATATAATTTTCTTGACTCATTTCCGAAAAATAGGTAAGTTACTAATCCCCCCTTTAAATGTTAAAATGGTCATAAGTATGCTATATATGCTTTATATGTTATAAAATAATGTTTTGGGTATACTTTTATATACTTGTAATTTTGGGACGGAGGGAGTAGTAATAACTTTTTATATACTTGTAATTTTGGGACAGAGGGAGTAGTAAAACTTGTTATAGACTTGTTATTTGTGGGAAATGGGTATAGTAGTTTTGGTTTTGGGGGAGTATGAGAGGATGCAACATTATATGCTTTATATGTTATACTCCTACCCGTGGGACGGTAAAATAATATCTTTAGTTAAATGTTAAATAAATGTATTATAAAATTATAATATTACTTATGGGACGGGGAAAGAAGTGAAAGTATCCTAAAGTGGGTATATTAGTGTATTAAAAATTATAATGATACTTGTGAAACGGAGGGAGTAGTAATAATTTGTTGCATGTGGGAAATGTTAATACAAATAGGTGTTGTAGTATTGTGAAAGTATAGTAATGTTGTGGTAACTAATAAAATGGATATAAACATGTTATATATGCCTAGTAGGTTGTGAAATAATGTTTTGGGTATGTTTTATTTATACTTGTAATTTTGGGGACAAAGGAAGTAAAATAAAAATGGTTCTAGTTGGGTGTTAGCATAGTTTAAAGACTGAATTTGTAGTCTTTATATTAGTTGCAAATGTTAAGTGTTACAAGTACAAGTAATTTTGGGTTGTGAAACGAAAGGAGTGAACTTTGATTAAGTTTTGGTCTGCCAGGTGATGTGGGCGGCCGCCCAAAAAGGGCGTGCGGCCGCACATCTATCTGAAATGTTTTACTCTTGGGACAGAGTATTTTGGGCGGCCGCACAGCCCTGTTTGGGCGACCGCCCAGTTATCTGAAAAGTTGAGAGTTTTTCAAACCAAGGGATATAAAGGTCAATCTTGGTCTAGTTTTTGGGTAGTGTCCTAAAGTAGTTAGATGATTGTTGTGGATCACTAAAGTGGTAGAATTGGTTCCTTTGTGAACACAAGTGTTGTGAAATGTGAATAATGGATTAAGTGAGCATTGTTGAACATTTTGTAATGTGTTGAATGGTTCATCTTCTTGATGTGTTTGGCATGGTTCCCTACATTGGAATCATTGTCCCTGATTGTTGTTTAAGCAAGTATTTCTATATGGTGCTTGCGTGTAAAGTCCAGCTGGTACTTTTGTGTGTGTTGGGCAGTGATAGGGATTATAATGGTCTCCGAGCCAAGTACATTATAAGGCTCCTATCATTGGTTTCCCATTTTTAACCCCCTTCTTTAGGCCAAAGGTTGGGCACTTTGGGTTATGACTTTGTGTCATTTTCCCCCCGTTGTTGTTGTTGTTGTTTGGTTCCGGAACCCGTTTCAGCTCTTCGATGCTGCTCAGTTGATGCCTCTCAGATGGCTATTGTTTGGTTTTAGAACCTTGGCTCAGTATCCACGTATGAGTGTTTATTTCCGCTTTATGTGTTGCATGATGAGTTGGTCGTTATTTCCAACCGGTATGGGACGGTTGGCGATAGGGAGCCTCTCATATTATGTGCTATGTGTTATACGCTTATTTGTTAATATTGTTTCTTTATGATCATCATATTAGCATGTAATGTAGTTGTATTTTAGTAACTTACTGAGATTTATTCTCACCCTTTATTTGTTTACCGTTTTAGATAAGAAGGAGTCCAGGGAATAGGTCACAGCACAGGGAGGACGTCGGTAAAGAGATCTTTGGTAAGACTTTTGGGAAATGATGTGTATAAAGGATACATTATGTAAATGTAATACCTTTAGGGTAGTGTACCCGTGACTCAGTTATTTGTATCATCTCTTTTAGTAGGTGTTCGTGTTTGTAAATTTTATAAGTAAAGTTTGTTATAGCCAAGTGGCTAAGTACTCATTTGAGAAAGTTTGTTTTGTGACTTAAAGTCATGTTTTGGTAACGTTTTGGTTGTGTGAACCTTTTTATGAAAATATATTTCGAAAAATTTTAGTAGAGTTGCTTTACGACGTCTTCCTCGCGTGTCCCGGGCGTGGGGCCAAGTAGGACCACGGGTCGGGGCGCGACAAACACCTTCATTAATATATTGACATTTGGCCATTACAACATGATCTTTTTCTTTTTCTTGTCATTAGAATCTACATTGATCTATTTGAGCATTGACATTTGGATACATCCAAGTTAATCACCTTTCAAATATTTGATCCCTAAAACTGGTGTTCTCAGTTGGACTTTGCATCTTGAGGTTCCCCTCTCCAGTGTTGTTTTCTCTTTTGAGTAATGGAAGCCTGCACTCGAACTTTTTTTACGACAACGTCAAAACAAAATGATCGTATAATAATTTCAGAATTTTAACAAACCGTATGTATATGTATAATGCATATGGAATAACAAAAAAGGAAAAAAAATTACTTCAACAAATGATTAAACAATTGCCTCTATGTTTCAGCTTTTTCTTTCAAACTTTCAAGACAGTACCTGTTAAGATGCTAGCTAGCTAGTCCATATTCTTTGAAAATAAGAATAAATGCCAAACAATTTGATTATATAGGCATACATATTTCTAATATACTATAGGAAATATATTTTAAAACGCTGTAATGAAAAGAAAGAAGACAAGGCTTGAAAACTCAATGTGAGTCTTCCATTCTCAGTATGTTGATATTTTTAAGGAGTAGTACAAGATCCTATGTTATTTGTACATTTGAATATACCTATCAGTAAGCAAGAGATATGATTAATTAGAATCTCATTTACACAAAATATTCAAATAGGAACTAAGAGATAATACAATCAGTTGCCGAGAATAATGCTAACGGGGTCCGTCTTTGACTCGTTTACAGTATGAACCTAAGATGCATGATACGAAATACATATATTGATGGTTGTTTAAGGCAATCAGATTGGCTTTGCTTCTTTATCCTGCATTATTCAAATACAAAATATGATCTTCAAAATTAAGGGTATATGTAATTGATAACCTTGTCTAAATTTATTTGAACATTAAATTTAAAGTGTAATCCAGCTAATGTTCTTCTCGATTTTACAATATATAAAAAATGGATTTTTAAAATAGTTATTGATACTATTATTAATGAATATTTTGAATCAGGAAATCAATTAAAAGAATGCAAAGTGTTTTCTTCGAAATATATATGATCACAAACTGTATATTAATTAAACAATTTAAATATGAGAGATATGGAATAGACTTTTAAGAAATTAAGTGCTAAATTTTAGGAAACTTTCAATTTGAATTAGGAAAATCAATCTCTACACTTGAATGGCATAAGCCTATGAAACAACGCCACGTGGAATTCCACGTCACTATTCCACGTGGATGGCTGAGATGCCTAAAAATGTTTCTGGCTTTATATATTATATAGATACAAGTATTGCGACTCATAATTAATGCACTCCAATATATTTTGCGCTTCGTGTCATAGGGATTTTGAGGCCCATGACTTAAAACATTTTATTTACTCTCCATGTCATAGGGATTTTAAGGCCCATGAGTTATAACTCTTTATTTACTCGACCCTTTGGGAGAAAAGTATTGCACAAATTTATTGCTTTTTGGATTGGGTTGTCTTTAAAAAACAAAGTAACATCACTTAGGTTTACATAGATGTCACTAATACCATGTCCAATAATCCAACTACCAAAAAACATTCAACTACCCTAATATCACGACACCTCATCTTCTCTCTCCATCCATTTAATCATTCAACTACACTCTCAACTACCCTTCCCACAATAAGCTAGTTTAGTTTAAAATTCAACTCCTCCCAACTCATCATTCTATACCCCACCACTTTTTATTTTATTTACAATATTTATTTTTATAATTAAAATAATAATAATAATAATAATTTATTATTAAAAAATAAATTATTAATATTTTTATTTATAAATTCGAGATTTTTTTTAATTTTTTTTTAATTCACACTAAATAAAAAAGGATAATTAAGGAATTTTTAAAGAGAAAAGAGGGTATTTTTTTCGGTGTCCAAATTAAATGAAACTTACATCAATTTATAGAGGGAAAAAAAATGATAAATTTTGGTGATTTATTTTTTTATAAAAAAAAATAATTTACTATGAAATAATTGAGCTCAAAAAAATTGGATAAAAAACCTCTCCGAAAAAAAAGAAAAAAAAAGCTGGAAAAAAAAAAGAAGAAAAAAAAGGGAAAAGCAACAGCCACTCTCCGGCTTGGGAGGTGAGCTGCACTCTCCAAGTGCCGACAAAAATTCCCTCAACCCAGTTGAGCTTCTTCAACCCCTCCCCTTCAACCCCCTCCTCTCAACCCCCTTATTGCACACACTCAACTAGTTGAACCCCCACTCAACCCCCCTCTCAACCCCTTATTGGACATGGCCTAAGAAAGAAGATACGGATTCATTATATGCAAAATAGCAGAGCACACTTTATGGAAACCAAGTGTGTTATACTTTTATGAGGTTAAAATACATCCAATGATCCAGAAGATCAAATCGCGAGTGAAAGAGCCTGCACCTCGCAGACCGGGCTCAGAGGATAGAACCGGGTCCAACTAGTCTATCTGTAAAGAGATACGAATCAAGCTCACCCCGAGCTCCGAAGTCATCCCAGCTCTCCCTCAGATCATTTGTCGAGGTCATCTCTCCGGCTCCTCAAAGGACACATGGCAATGTCACATTCCGGCTCCCTAGCTCCAAACTCACTCTCCCCGAGCTCCCCATCGACGAGGTCACCACCTCGGCGAGCTCGGTAACGTGCAAAGCGGACAAGCTGTACCATCGCATTAAATGGCCGATGAACTCTCCTGACCACATGCTCTCCTCCGTATGGTCTACGTCCAATCACGACATGCGGTGGTTACAAACTGTCGCATCCGGTCCGTCGACCAACCAGGAGCTGCCACGTGGCCATACATATCATGCTTTTATCCAAACAGCAGATTGCCTCCGCGCGGTAATTAAGAGATATATAACGTCTTATTCTCTCTCATCAGGTATCACGTCCATACCTACACACACACAAAAACACACAAAGAACCATATTTCCCTTCTAAGGCATTCCACACCTGTTCTTAATTCCCTCAAAAATCTTACTCTCACGCCCGAGGGCCTAAGATAGGATCTGGGTTCTTCCGTGCTGAACAGCCACTCATAGAAAAGAGGATAGACCCAGCCCTATATATAAAAGTAGGGGCATGCGAGAAGAGTGCGATAATTGGCCTTCTATCAGTAAGAAAGATGAAAGAATTTCAAAAGAAGATAAAGGGGCTAATCTCCTAAAAAACCTCTTAGACGGATTCTGAAGAGTCAAAGGCGCTGCTAGAAAGCAATAAAAATGGGTATTGTTTATGAGCAGGTCAGATAATCGTGGTTATATAGACGTTTTTAATAAAACATACTTTCTCGGGGTATAAGAAGAGTGTCGGAATTAACTGATTTTTTTATACAAAAGTAGTTGATGGAATTACAAATGGAGTTGGTCTGATGAATTTCGTTTTGGGCGAGGTCCAGATTTCAAGAAAGAGGATCTCGTGTTTCTCATTTCCAGTCCCATAAGAATGGTTTATGAAACAGATAACGAGATCTAGGCATATTTGGTCTACTGTTTTGGAAAGACTTAGGCTCAATCGAAGCTTAACAGGCTCGCTCGCTTCAGTTCTTTCGAAGCCCATTTCTAAGACCTTCTTTTCTCGTTGGTAATGCTTTCAGATTCTGAATAGATGTCCCGGTTCTTTATTAAAATGAAACCGGGATGGATTCTTGACCGGCTTGCTATAAGAGTGGGTCTTACCTCAGCGACTTTCCTTGACTATTTCCTGGTGTCTTTAGAGCGATCGAGGTAACTATCTTTGAAGGTTTTACAAGTTGAGTGCACTTGCACTTTTGATGTCTAGATGGAGCACAGAAAGGTAATAATTCTTAACAGAAACAAAATAAGTCTTTCCGAAAATATCCATTCTTTGATTCATGTATTGAATTTCGTCAAATGCAAGTGACTCAATTAATCTTAATAACTCACTCATTTTCTCAAAAAAGCAATTTTCAATTTGATTCGGATAGTGAGTCAAAAGAATGGTACAAGCCTTTCACTTTATCCATAGCGTGAGCGAACGATAAGGTCAATTAATCGGACCACAATCCCAAGTGAGCGCTAGCGAACGATTGTCCGGGGTCAGATAAAAAAGAAAGATAAACCCCCAGGGGTCACGGACCGACCATAGAACCCTGGCAGACCCGACGAAGGAAGGGGATGCGGGTCATAAAACAGTTCTTCTTCGACCTCGTCACACTCGTGGTACAGTTCCGTCTATCACTTTATTATGAAAGACCGAGCCCCCCACTGGGGGCTCGCTATGCCAAAAGGGAGAGAAACCCCATCCCTCTCTTTCCTTTTTTCGCTCCCATGTCGCCACACGGGGGGCATGGGGACCTTACAATTCACCTTGTGACTCATTCCTTCGGTCGAGCGTTCTTCGGGCGTCGATCCTGGGATTGTAGCCAGGAATCGTCAACAAACCTTAGCTATTCGTTGGATCCTTGAAGCTGCTTTCAAACGACGTATAAGTATGGTCTGGATGAAGGGTGGACCCACGGCGACCGGGGGACCATTTTGTACCCAAAACAAACGCGCTACCGTCTAAATGACCGAATCGTTTTCGGCTCTTTGAAAATCATTCTATTTTTTCTGATGATGGTTTTGAAAAATGAATTTCATTGATTGATTTAGAAGACCTGCGGCCGTCTGGCCCGTCCTCTAGGCACCTTTGGAAGGCAGGGGAACGAGCACTTGCACCCTTCCGAGGAGGGGGAAAAATAATAGTCTAATTAGATAATTATAAGATAATATAATTAGAAAAAAACCAAATCCTATTTATTTTTAAGGAATAAACTAAACAAACCATGGATCAATCCAAGCGACCTTTTCGTAAATCCAAGGGTTTTTCCGTACCAGCTTCTTCTACCTATACCGCAGTTGAAGCACCTAAAGGAGAATTTGGTGTCTTTCTGGTCAGTAATGGAAGCAATCGTCCCTACCGGCCCACGAAAGCTGCCGAATTCAGTACCTTTAAGAAAACGCCCGAGGGCCTAAGATAGGATCAAACCCAGCTATGTTATTAACTATGTTATTTGTTGTGTTAGTGTTTATATGTGAACCGGACTCAACGACAGGTAGTAACCTCAAATTCTGTGGTGTCATCAGCGAGTGAAAAGCATGTTATTTTAATTTACATGTTGATTGAGTATTCCATCAAGCCTATTTTGAAAGATGGGAATAGGAAGAATGAAAAGAGAAAACAAAATGAAACTGGAAGGGGAAACAAGGAGTTTACTTTACAATCCAAGCTGCCTAGTCATAGTCAGAGTCGGTTTTATCAACAGTGAGCCAGTCATTTGAACCCTCACTTTCTGAATCCTTTTCTTGGACACTTGATCGCCACTTCTTCCGCTCAGCAATTCCTGATTTTTCTTTGAGTTGGACCCACTCACTCGAACCACTTTGGGAAAAAACGTCGTTACTTTCTGATGGAGAATTTCCCTCATTCTCAAGGTCACTAAAAGATATGTCATCCTCATTCTCAGTCCGTTTACTCCGTCTAGTATTCACATCTTCCTCCTCAGAAGAAGAAGAAGGCTCAGAATTCTCGACATCTTCGAGAACTGTTCTCTCTGGTGCATTCAGATGATCAGAGGTAAGCTTGCTGCTTGAAACCTCCACAGGTGTATTATGCTTGCTTTTCAGCTTCTGTAGAAGTGTCTCTCTCACCTCAACAATCTGTGACAATGAAAATAATGAACAAGATTATAGTTTGTATCGTAAACAATCTCATATACATTTAAATTGGCTTGGTTGCCTAACTCGAAGTTCTCCTATTTATAATGAATTTGGGATAGCCATGTACTGGAGTGACACTAACTAGTAATCACGAAAAAGAAAGGAAAAAAAAAAGGTTTGTTCTGGAACACGAGATACACTCATCATAAACAGCATTTCGTTTTAAAGCAGGTTGGTTGATCACATTTGATGGAAAGATTGTCCAAGCTTCTAAGTTTTTTCCGTTATCTTGGATCTATTATCCAAAAGGATGGAGAATTGGATGGAGGTGTCGCTCATAGGATTAAAGCAGATTGGTTGAAGTGGAAGAGTGCCACAGGGTTTCTATGTGATCCCGGCAATGCCCCATAGATTAAAGGGAAAATTCTACTGCACGGTAATTAGGTCGGCACTGCTCTATGGCGCTAAATGTTGGGCTGTGAAATACTCACGTTCATAAGATGAATGTAGCAGACATGCGTATGCTACAGTCATATCCTACGGTAGATGTGTGGGAATACAAGAAATGATCGATTGAGTAATGAGGTGATCAGGGGTATAGTAGGAGTTGCACTCATTGAAAATAAAATGAGGGATAATCGTCTAAGATGGTTTCGTCATGTGAGACGAAGACCGAGTGATGCACCGCATAAAAGGCTTGAAAAGTGGGGAAGTGATAAGATGGCGAGGAGTAGGGGAAGACCCAAGCAAACTTGGATTAGGGTGATTGAAAATGATATGGGTTTAATTGGATCGGATGAAAATATGGCGTTGAAGAGGCCGGAGTGGAGGGCAAAAATTCATGTGTGTGATGGGGGTTTAATTTTTTATATTTTATTTTTCTTATCTATTATATACTACCTCTGTCCCTAAATGATTGTCCAAATTTCATTTTAAGGGACACTGAATATCTCAACTTTTTGTACAATTTGGTAGCAAAGATTCATATATAATCTTGTAATTTCATTTCAAAACATTTAGTTTTGCACGTATAAAGAAACCGGTGAAAAAAATTTCGAAAAAAACATTTAGGGACAAAGTTATGTTAAAAAAAGACACTCATTTTGGGACAAAGATTTCTTGAAAATGGACACTCAATTAGGGACAGAGGGAGTATTTATTCTTTTATTATCACTATTATTATTATTATTATTATTATTCTTTTTTTCTTTCATTTTAATTTTTTCCGCACCTATTCTGCTTTTAACTCTTTTTTTCTTACATCCTTTATTTCACGATGACATATGAGGATTCATGTCAACCCAAAGGCCATGACACCTCTGTCCGCTGCACACGCAAGAGCAGCGGAAGATCAGGTTCATGACTTATAATAATTCAATACGGTGAGGCCGACATGCTACGGAAGTGGAATCATCGTGAGCAACAAAATGTTCTCTGAAGCAAAAGAACCTTGCATCATTTCCCTTCTCACATCTTAAAGGAAGTTTCTTCAAGAGGAGGTTATCACGCTGAGCACATGTATAGTGAACAAGTCAAACTTAAACAGCATCTAATCTAGAAGCTTTAAGTTGGTCAAAATAACAGATAACTTGTAAGGGTACCACTTGAAGTAGGTATTCTGAAAAGTGAAAAGTTCAGGGGATAGTGACAAGTCTTCAAAAAATAATACTCCCAGTATCCCGGAATAAATGTCATACTCCCTCAGTTCCTTAATAATTGTCGTTTTAGGAACGAGATCTCATTCCTATTTAATTGAAGTTTTGGGTTTTTGTTATTGTAATGGACTGAACTACCCCTCCATCATTAATATCTTCTCTCACATTCCCCTCTTTTCAACGCTGCATACACTTCTTTTTCTTCAACTCTGCATAATGAAGATGGATTGAAGAACAACAAGAAAATCAAATGGCAAGAGCGTCTTCTGTTCTTCGGGGAGGGATGCGTCTGATAAAATCTTTGACAAAAAGAATGGATCAAACCCCATTTAAAGTACAAATCCCTCTTACTTACAAGACCCCATATTTGGGTTTGTAAGGGTATTTTGTTTCGTTTCCGAAAAATTGACTGATCCGAGTGAAGGAGATGCCTCTGTTGGACGCTGTAGGAATTAAGATGTGCGATTGGTGGAGAGTCCGGTGACGTTGTTGCCGAGGCGCTTAAGGGGATGGAGAATCCGGCAATAATGTTGTGGAGTCGCTTGAAGGGGAGATGATTGCAACCTGGCAAGAAGGACTTCTTGACGGTCGTACGGAAAACCCCATGTAAAAAAACCCCATAAATGCAGATTAGGGAAATTGAGGAAGAAGGGGTTGATTTAGGCGTGAGGTAGAAGATGAAAAGATCGTCCTTTCTGATCCTCTTTCCTTTTTTTCTCTCTCTACATTTATCAGGAAAGAGAAAGGGTAATTCTGGAAACTCAAAGGATATTTATTGCTTCCTTGGTTTGCGTAATTTTTTCTAAAACGACAATTAATTAGGAACGGTGGGAGTAGTTGACAAGTCAATGTTTTTACGCTTTTAGTTATGTTTCCTTGGTTGCCCCAATCTATTCATATGGGTCGAGTGACACCTCCTATAGCATTGCAATGCTTGTGCCTATTAGAGTGGGCAGTATGGGAAGATCACCAAACATCATACTCTATTGTTAGTAAGACGACTTTATTTGGGACAAACGAAAATAGAAAGTAGGTCATTTGTTCCGGGACAGAGGAAGTACTTGCATCATATTGGTTTCATGAAGCTAAAAAATGAAATTTTTTAATGAAATATACACTTCATAGAGAGAAAGCCTTGCCTCAGGGGATGTTAGAAGCTTGGAGTCATCTTCATTCAACCTTGGAAGCAACAGAACGAAATAGATGATCCAAAATTGCTCTTTGTTCAAGTAACCGTCAATTTTATGCCGCAAAGCCGTGAGACTTGGGACCAATTGTTCAATGGCTAAAGTGTGATCTTTCTGAACATCAGACATGCCAAAGTCTGCATGATAAATGAAAAATTCAGACTATTAAGTAGTGAAGCATTACCATAATTCTTCTCTTAGTTAACCAAACAATACATATTACACTTAACAAAATAAATCTCTAAATCCTTTTCAGACACACATGGAGACAGACATGAACCTGTAAACAGTGCCATAAGAGCAGAATGTTAAAAGGCATTTTAGATTCCTTAATGCAAGATCACTTTGGTGCATTAGTTGGGACAGAGGTAGAGCATCATACTCCCTCTGTCCCGGAACGTTTGTCCCTTTTTATGGTCAGCACAAATGAATTTTGACCAAACATTGATGTCAATCTAATCATCCTAGTGATTGATAAATCATTAAGTGATTTATCATTATCCATTTTTAGAATCATTAGATTGACACCAATATATGGTCAACGTTAATCAAATGTTGTAGATGAACCTACTCAGCTGCTAGTCTCTATTTTAAGTAGCACTAGCCCCTACATCCACAAGTTGGTGGGCTTATCATGAATTAGGTCGGGGTGTCTGGTGGTTTCGGGATCCCGTAGAAAATGCGGCGTCTAAGGATTCATGGAATCACTTGGCTCCGGCTGACTTATCAAAACACTTTCTATGACCACGAAGTGCACAGAAAAACGTTTTCAGAGGGGCCTTACGGTCTTCTCTGGCCGAGGCCGAGAGCCCTATTGGTCTTTTTTTCTTCGTCGACTGCTTATCAAGTTCCATGACACCTTCCATCCGAACCGTGCCTTCTTCGAACCGCGGCGTGTGTTGACCATAAAAATTAAAGACTCAAATTAGATAAACCTTCTGGGACAGAGGGAGTATTATGGAAAGTGGGGTCTATCTATCTCTAATGTATTCACTGTTCAGCTTACAATTAACACCTAACACAACAACATTGAATTTTAGCAGCTACTCTTGTTTTATTTCAGCGTATATCTATTTACAGTATTTCCCATAAAGAATAGCCCCGTGTCTTAAAGAGGTACTCCCTTCTTCCCAAAATGAATGTCCAATTTATTTTTTCAAATTTGCTCTTAATCAATAGCAAATTTGAGTTTTTTTGGAAATTCAATTTGGGACGGAGGAAATAATACTTCTAATACATTTTCAAGAAGGTATAAGCAATTAAAGCTACATCATTAAGAAGTTTTTTTTTTTTTTTTTTTGAAACTCAAGTTTGGTTGTCAAAAGAGAGAATTTTTGGGAACCGGGGGAGTACTAAATATCGATCAACGAACAAGGAAAGCCATCAAATACAGTAGCATTAGATCAAACAAGGAAACACAGTTCCACAAGTTAAGAAGCTAAAATTTGGAACCAATTAGCATTGGGAAGTACAATACAAGTCAACTTGATAGGAATATACACAATGCAGAAAACCCAATGTTTATAATTAGACAACAATAAAATTCATTCGCAACATAGCATATGAACAATTTCACAAGATTAAGTATTCACAAAATTAATAGTGCGTGAAAGAGAGGGAGATGAATGAAGTACTACCTTTGTTCAAAGATAAAGGAAAATCAGTCCAAAGCTCCGGCCTTCGCGAAATTTCTCCGACGAAATTAATGACTTCGTCGGTGATCCCTACAGCATCTTCGTACTCCTCTTCCTCATCATCATCTCCATCTTGTTGATTCTCGAATTGCAGCAAGTTGGAAGCTAACTTCGAGATCTTAGAGACAGCTTTATTATTTGATAGTAGTGAGAAACCGGTCTTGAAGCTGTCGCCGATCTCAGCCAAATCGTTTTTAATCCCGGTGAGTGTTTTCGAAGATGAGGGAGATGGAGGCTCGTCGGAATGGGGGTTCGGGGGCGGAGCGAGGAAGGAGGCGACGCCGCGGAGTTGGCGAGTGATGGATTGAGTGAGGACGGAGAGGTCGGCGGCGGGGGAGGGTGGTGACTGGGGAGGGGAATGATCGTCTGGGGATTTAAAGGGATTGGGGAGGGATAAAGAGAGCCAAGAAGACATTATTGTCTGCCTTTGGCCGGCCGGAGATGTTTAGGAAGAAGAGAAGGAGAAAGAAAATATTAATTGGAGGGTTTTTGTGGGTAATTAAAGTTTTTTCAATCATCGAGTTAATCAATTTGTCCTAAAAGTGTTAGGTTTGGACTCTCCTATTTCTTTTCCTTAATAAAAATAAAAAAATTGCTTTTTTTCTTTCCTTGCTTCCTTCAAACTAAAAAAAAAAAAAAAAAAAAAACAGATACTGCTTACCATTTTTTTATAATATTTTTTACTGTAAGTGATTCAACGGTTATATATTTAAATGATGATCATGGACGAATCTAGTATAAAGCCAGGAAGGGCAGCTGCCCACCCTTACTTTTTCTAAAAAAAATACCGAGTATTTATATTAAAATAAATTAACTATAGAGGTGCAAAGTGTTATACTTTCCGTTGTTGATCAAATTATCCTTAATTTTACACTTACCTCTACATATATAAACTCAAATTTACGGAATATACCTTCCATTTTTGTTTTAGATTGCCGCTGGCTAGTTTTTTTTCAATCCAGAGGACTTCAATTGAGCGACAGAGCTTGAGTAACGTTTGGGGCGTGGGTAACAATGTAGTTTTTTTTTTTTTTTAATGTTGTGATTCTGTTTTCTATAATTTTTTACCTACTTTACCGTGAATCATGGATACGTCACTGCTCATGATGATGTCAATTCTAATAACTTTCATTAATTGTGAAAACATACTAATATACAAGGTTATAAAAACGCTAGGCGTCGCAGGGCCGCCTAGCGCCTAGGCGGGATCTAGGCGGGGCCGAGAATTCAGAAATAACTATAGTATCTTAGACGGGATCTAGGCGTTTCATGAACGCCTAGCGCCTAGGCGGGGCCTAGACGGGGGTCTTTTAGAACACTGCTAATATATAATGGCGTCGTACTCAAATATGTACAAAAGATATGAATTTCCTAAACTGACTATATTCGCCTAAGCGGCCTAGACGGGGGTCTTTTAGAACACTGCTAATATATAATGGCGTCGTACTCAAATATGTACAAAAGATTTGAATTTCCTAAACTAACTATATTTATTGATTGAGCAATGCTCTCTACCCTACACAAAAATATCATCAAAATTTACATTAAGGCCAATGTAAATATATAATTGTACTAAATGAATTTCTAGTTTTTTCTTCAAGATTTGTGTCTGATGTCCCTTTTTTTTCACCCAACACAAAACTCACCCTCAAACTATCTATATGGTATCATATGAGAGAATATAGCATAAAAACACCACATTAAAACTCGACATAAGACTCAAACCTTCATTGGCCAAGTGGTATAGAGCTTGGGGCTTCCTTCGGGAGGTCTGACTACCAGTTTAAATTGTAAACGATGACAATTGTCTTAAAATGAATGATATACTACAACTAAAAAAAAAATATTACATAAACCATAGGTTATAAAAACACCACCAAGCCTTTATTGGCCGAGTGGTATAGGGCTTGGGACTTCCTTCGGGAGGTCTCATATCCGACTCCCCTACCCTCCCCCCCCCCCCCCCTTTCCCTAATAACAAGTGGCCTCCACTTAGTTGGAGGTCCCATGTTCAACTCCCTCCGTGGAGATTGTGAAGAACTTGTGTTACTATCCCCCATAGGGAAAAGTTGTGTGGGTGCAGGTGATGACTCAGATGACGAATGACGTCTATGGCAAGCGGACTAGCGAATGTCGCAAGAAGAATACCAAATGGCGCAAGACGTCTATGAGCAATCGGCTTGTATAGCGAAGTATCGTTTCATTGCAATATGTTCCAATAGGGGATAGTCTTGTAATAGACTAGGCTATAGATCTGTTATAAGTCATAAGAGTTTGTAACACGATGGCAAATTGCCTTGGAATGAAATGATTTGTTAACTTGTCAAAAAACTATAAACACCACATTAAAATACGACATGAAATATAAGGTATAAAAAAATCTATATATATTAAAAGTTAAGGTAGAGTCTTTAGGTGGCGTCATGTTGACAAGTTTTGGGTAACTCTTGCTTTTGGTGGTGTCACATCATCTATAGCATTTTAATTAGGTGACTTTTCATTTTTCTCTTATTAGCTAATAATATTAATTAATTGTAATAGTTACTATATTAGTTAACTATTACTCCCTCTGTCCCTAAATGAGTGTCCAAATTTCATTTTAAGGGACACTGAAAATCTCAACTTTTTAAACAATTTGGTAACAACGATTCATATATAATCTTGTAATCTCCTTTCCAAACCTTTAGTTTTGCACGTATAAAGAAACCGGTGAAAAAAATTTCGAAAAAAAACGTTTAGTGAGAAAGTTATGTTAAAAAAAGACACTCATTTAGGGACAAAGATTTCTTGAAAATGGACACTCATTTAGGGACAGAGGGAGTACTATTAATAGTATTAGTTTATTATAATAGTTAAATATATAAGATAACTATTACTATTAATAGTTATTATCAATGGTAACTATTACTATTAATAGTATTAGTTAAATGTAAAAGTTATTATATAAAATAACCATTACTATTAATAGTATTAGTTAATTGTAATAGTTAATTATATAACATAATTATTACTATTAGTAATATTAGTTAAGTGTAATAGTTACTATATAAAGTAACTATTATTAACAATAATATTAACTAATTAGAATAGTTACAATATATTGTAACTATTACTATTATTAGTATTTTTTTTTGAAAAAAAATTACTATTATTAGTATTAGTTACTATATATAGTAACTATTACTTTTAACTTATTATTTACAATAAAAGTTATTCCCTCTGTCTCTGGTTAAGAATCATACTTTCTATTTTGGTACATCCTAGAGAGAGTCTCTTTCGTAAAATAGCAAAAAATCTTTATTATTCATCCCACTCATTCTCTATCATACTTTACTTTTATACTTACGACACCAGTCAATTTACTATTCTCTTCCACTCTTCTCTCTCGTACTTTACTTATACACTCACAACACTTAAATCACTTCCACAATTTCTTATTCTCCGTGCATTTGAGAGGTATGACTCTTACTCGGGGACGGAGGGAGTACTACTTAGGTAATTATTATCTTTTAATTTACTATTTAAGCTCATAATTACTATGTATAATGTTAACTATAGTTAAAACATTATTTTCTCAATCAATCAAGAGTAAAAATTGACATCATTATGGGGCAAACGAAGTAAATTTTAAAAAAATTTATAAAGTTATTCTTAACAAATACTATTAACCAATCTTAATATCTATTTTATACTATAGTAACTAAATTATTTCCACTATTATTAAAAAATCACAAATAGATTTATATATATCTTAAATATTATTTATATTTATTTAAAATATTTAATAATTATATAATGTAATTATAAATATCCACGTACAAAAGAAAACACCCGTGCGAAGCACGGGTTAATCCCTATTATTCACAATACAAGAATGTGCATAGGACAACCACACAACTTACATATTGTTCATGCTTCCAAATTCCAACATGGTTAAAAAAAAAAAAAAAAAAAAAAAAAGATAAATAGAAAAACTAGGTAGGAGGAAGACTACCTCCAGCTCGAGCATCAGGAACATGCCTAAGAAGGTTGAAAAAAAAAATTATTCCCTAACATTTTTGTCATCCACCAGCAGAGCAAATAATCCACAACGCTAACCCCTCTAATTATTTTCACAAATAATTTCATCCTAACTCCTGCACTTACACAATGTATTGTACACATCTCCCTACCGTCCGTTTCTTCAGTTACATTGAAAGAAAGAAAAAAGGTTAACTAATAGTGCAGGCTTTACATTTCTCCATATTTTCAGCAGTATATGATATGATTTAGTTGTAGATGATCTATATGAGGCCGGTATATGGATTATAACTGTTAACAGGTACACCAGAACCATAAGGGTGAGGAGGAGCACCATGCGGGTTACCAAAAGGGTTTGAAGCTTGTTGAGGTGGTGGTAGGCCCATCATCATCATGTGTTGGTGTTGCTGCTGCTGCTGCAACAAGAAAGCTATCTGCTGCTCGTTCATGGCTGCCATTTGTACAGAATGAGGTGGGGCCATAGCGTTGGAGGCATAGAACGGATCGTGTGGTGGTTGTTGCATCATGGTGACTGCCCCCGGTTGCTCCCATGGATTGTAACTAATGTTCTGACTTGTTCTTCTGATTGCGTCATCGTAGAGGCTGTCTAGGGTCAGTTTGTCCAGTCCTCCAGCCTTCCCAGACCCCAATAATGCAAGTATAGTTAGAAAGAGAGTATAATCTTAAGGCGAGTATGGCAAGTGGGACCCGTTTGTTAAAAAATGAGATGGCACGGGGATTAAGGAAAAAGTATATTCCTTCCGTCCCATTTGAAATTAGAAAATTTAAGATTGGCACAAGAATTATGGAGAAGTGTATTATTAAGGTGTCGTGAGTAAAGAAAGTGATATAGTGATTGTTAGTGGAGTAGACTAGGGAATAGTAAGTGTGGTAGGTGTTGTGGGTATGACAAGTGAGCCCCAAAAAATATTACTAGTAGAAACTTTCTCCTTTTGGATTGTCTAGTTATCAATGGGACACTCCAAGGGGAAAGAATTCTAGTTTCAAATGGGACGAGGATAGTATAATATAAAGATGTTGTGAGCATAGAAAGGGCCAAGGGGGGATAGAGGTTGTTAAGTGTGGCAGGGTACAGTAAGTGGGGTGGTTGTTGTGACTTGTGAATATGACAAGTGAGTCTCATTATTTAAAATACAAAAGACTTCCCATTTTGGACTTGTCTAATTATAAATGGGATGACCAAAATGATTTGTCTAATTTGAAATGGATCGGGGGGAGTACTCATCAGTGCTACTAATAAATGGTCAGAATAAGAATAAAGGTGAAAATGATCATACCAGTTTGCTTGAAGCTGTGTGGCTCTCATTAGAACTGGGAGCAGTAACAAGTGCCAATTCCCAGCCAGTACTGCCATTAGCCAGGTTTGCAGCATTGGAAGTTGGTTGGTCAACGGTAGCTACTATGCCAGAAAGAAGAAAAAAAACGAAAGTCAATGCAACAGGTAGTTTCAGACAGTTTGATTCAAGTTTCGTTGTTCAAGGGAACTTACCAGCTGGTACAATAGCCAAAGCCAAAGAATTCTTGTGGTCCAAATCTGAAGCTTGGGGATTGGGATCATTCAGACCCTAAAAAAAACATAATCCATTGGCAACAGTTCAAGAATCCAGTCAAATTCAAATTTCAATCACGATAGGCAGACTTCTTGCATGAAGTAAAAGGGTACGGAGTATAATTTACCAAAAGATCTGGTGTCGATTCAGTAACTGGAGCTTCAACTTTAACAGGTTCGGCTTCAGCTTCAGGTTCTGACGGAGGTGGGGATGGAGGGCTTTTCTCCTGCACTTCTGTGGTTTTTGTGTACTCTATGGCTAATATTACTTTGGGCACATCAACAGACTGCATTTGCACAGCAACATAATTAAGCAGGAAAATTAAAATTATAAGAAAAATAAATCTACCAAGTATACTACAAAATCACCGAAAGGCGCTGTTTTACAAAATGTTTCACTCTTATAACTTAATAGTCCATTAACCACGATGCATCTTCTACCCATTATCCAAGCAGGATGGGAAATAATATTCTCTTTAAAATCACCAGAAGACTGTTGGTTAACTTGTTTGCACCAAGTTTCGATGCATTATCCAAATTTAACATTAATCATTGCGTCATTGTAATCACTATATCACAATTACTATCATTGTTTTGAAGATAGAGACTAGACTTAAACATGTTCTCAACAACTCCCTTCAGGTTCAAGCAATGGCCACTTGTACCACCATGGATTTCGCAGATGGTAACAACCATATGAAGTTCTAAACTTTAGCATGCTAAGAGAAAAAATAAATAACTGTACCATCATCATCATAAAGTTGCATGCTACTATAAACAAAAGCGACGTTCTATATCAATACCTTACGAGCAGTGGAGGGAGCTTCTCGTACATACTCTTCCATGGCTTGTAAAAATGACATTGGAGGCTTCATATTGCAAAGAAAAGGCGAGTTAAATGGGTCACATTGATATACAAGATTAAGAAGGGGTGTAGTCTATTCCAGAAAGCACTCAAGAGGACTCGATACCTGCTCAATCTTAATGAATCTTTCTCCGCGCCCAATGTCAAGATTTTGGCATATTTCATAAAACTCTGACAACCTCTCCGCCTGTAAATAGACATATATTCATCAATCCAAAAAGCACTCCAGCTATGCCGATGAGCCTTGGCTTAGATGACATAGACCCTTGGTTTCCATAGGGATGGTGAACGATTCGATTCCCTCCATCCGTTGTATTTTTTTAAATGGTAAAGTTGGCCAAAAAAAAAAAAAAATTAAAAAATACTCTATGAATTCATTACCTGCTGTCCAGCCCTCCTGTATATATCCAGAGCCCTAAGAGCATCATGTCGTTGCATCTCGAAGAACTGTTAAAAGTACCGAGTAATAGTTAATCAACTACCCGCATTTTGCTCATTGCTTGAATTTCACAACATAATTAGCCAAACTTACAGCCTACCTTGTCGATCAAATTAGCTGAACCATCAGTTATTGCATTATAGATTTTAATGCTTTCAGTAGCAACCTAAATGAAACAAGAGACAACAATCAGAAGGTTATATGCAACTCATTCTCTTTGGAGATACAGATAGAAAAATCACAGGCAAGTATACTAACCATAGACAGTGCTAACTGAATCACAAAGTTATGAACCGCTGCTCCTTGAGGCTAGAATCAAATTCAAAAGAAAAGGGTTACGGTATGAAGCTTTGGAACTGTCATCTTATGAAATGCCCAACATTTACATGGAAAAACCACAACATTTATTTCACAACCAAAGTGAATTACATCAAAACAGCAACTAATACCTGACAGCCTAAAACCCGAAATAACAGCTGCTGCAAAGCTGGCAATTGTTCTAATAGCTCAGGAGTGTCTAAATCTTTTGTTCTCTGCACGGCAATTGGCAAAACGCAGTTAACAAAAAGATAATATTGCAACTCTGAGACTGCTTCATGATCAATCTTCTCTTCTCGAACAATATATCACAAGAAGGTATTTGAGTGATATACAAGTAAACGGTATCCTACCTATCTTTTTTTTTTGGTCTCACAGGGTATCCTCAGTCATTGGCCAAGAATGATCCATCAAGTTATAGTCAGGCGCTGAAGGGAGGACCTCTCCCAAACTAGTTTCTTGGATCAACAAGGGCTCGAACCAGAGACCTCTTGCTTAAGCTACTAGAGTCACTTCTACCCTAGCCAACCATCATCGGTTGCATTCCTCTAAGTGACGGGCAGGCACCCACCGTCCTCCGGCCTAAGCCGGAATGACAGTCATGGATCCTGCCCAACTAAGTATCAAAATCCCCAGTTAATTGGTTAAACACAAGAAGAATTAGGTAACTAATCGAGCAAGAAAATCCTTGGATAGTATGCTGACTTCAGGACAGATGAGCTTGAGCAAGGTTAATAATACAATTTCCTTCAACTTTGTCCCAGAATAAGAGGGGTGCTTCCTTTTTGGAAGGTGTTCCTTAGCATAACGACCTTAATACCCTATGAGTTTATGAATGAGAATCAACCAGCTACATAAACTAAAGCCATGTTGAATTATTTGCCACACACTGACATGGATATTTAGGAAGTTAACGAACTACCAACAAAGCATACATCTTTTTGCGACCATGGGAATAGTAAAACACCATAATATTAATGACCTAGAAACATGTACTCTCTCGGTCCTTAATTGAGTGTCCAATTTTGACTATGAGACAACTTTAAGAAAGTTAACTTTGAAGCCCTTTTAATAGCATTTATACTTATACATAAATACACTTGATGGTCTCATAATATGACATCATGATTGCACATGTAAAATAGAACATGATGATTTACAAGGAACCATTGCGTAACTCCACAACAAATGGATATTCATTTCGTGACATTTTTAGAAAAATCGAAAAAGAAACTAATTATATTAATATTAACTATCAGAAGACAGGAATAGCAAATAGGGATGGCAACGGGTCAGGTTCAGGTCGGATCTCCACTGATTTGAACCCGACCCGAACACTCAAGAACACGCGACCGCTCCAATTCGACCTGACTTGTATTAAAAATCTATTTTTAGCTCAAACTTAACCAAATTTATTCTTAACCCCAATGTTAAATGTTCTATAGAGAATAGTCCAAAACTCAACATCTCACCTACAAACACAAATAAAGAAATACTACAATTTAGAAAAATATTAAATATAATTTACTTATATTTTAGATTAGCCTATTAATTAGGGTTCGGGTCGGATCGGGAGCACGATCCGAATCTGATCCGAACCTGCCCGGGTTTTAGAAATTGCAAACTGAACCCTATTTTTTCCCATCGGACCGCCTTCGGTTCGGAACGGGTTCGATCAAATTGCCATCCATCTAATGTTATTATTAACTTTCAGAAGACAGGAAGCTGATGTTTTAATCGCAGGTAAGCCAGAAAAGGAACTAATTATAATAATATTAACTATCAGATGACAGGAAGCTGACGTTTTACAAACCTCTAATGTTTTTACTTCAAGCAGCAACAGAAGTATAATTAAATAATCAGACCCTTGAGCAGTAAAAGATTTCAAAACAGAAGAGCAACACAAAAGTGTAAACTCGGAAGAAGTAGGGGCCAATTGCTGCCTAAGAATGATATATTAAACTTAAATAAAAAAAGATCACATAAAATTATTATCTTACAGGGCGATCTGTTTCAACATCATATTTCAAGACGCGGAAACACTCCAGTCTCTCCTCCAAAAATAATGCATACATGCGAACCCATGCAGAAAAATCCCATGCTGAGCAGAAGATGATAGCAGATGTTATTATTAAAGGATTTTCTCACTTATAAACTCAAATAGAAGATCGAAAACCAAATGTACCTTTTGGGCTTGAATCATCTTTGAAATGAGACAAGTTAAGCATATGGTTTCTTCTCCTGCCATAGTTGATAAGTTCTTCTTGGAATGTGGGATCCACTTCTCTCAGAGCCCGGTGAATAAGAATCAAAGTTTTTAAAGCAACCTAAACAAAAACAACAGTCAGACAGCCACAAATCAGCACATACACGACCAGAAACAAGTTGGCCAGGTTTACTAAAAATGGTATGGAATATAAAAGATGCAATAGACTTCAAGCATCTCCAAAACTGAGCTTCCACAGTAAAGTGAAATACTACAAACAGCAGACGAGGAATTTTCTCAAAAGTGACATGTCAATCCCAACTACAAATGTATTGTACCTGTCAAAAAGAAAGTCAAAATATTGCTAAAGAGAAAACTTAAACGAAAGAACAATTACAACTTCTTCCCATCTTAAGAGTTTTCTATTGCACAAATGCTAGTAGTCAGAACTCAGAACCCCTGGACTCGTAATACCTTGAAGCCATATGAGGACAGATCTGCGGTTAAATAAAACTTTTAGTCGTAACTTCGGTGTGTACGCTCATGTGTAGAATATAGTACTCCCTCCGTCCCAGAGTAAGTGTCCACCTTTCCTTTTTAGTATGTCCTAGAGTAAGTGTCCACTTCCTAAAATGGCAAAAAATCTTTACTATTCCTCCCATTCATTCTCTCTCCTACTTTACTTTTACACTCACAACACCAATCAACTTAATATTCTCTACCCCACCTTCTCTCTCCTACCACACTTTTCATACTCACAACACTTACATCATTTCTTAATGCCCGTGCAAATGGATGGGTGGACACTTACTCTAGGATGGAGGGAGTATATATTTATCTTTGTTGTCTCAATGGAATATGCAAGTTGATCCAAAACATAAAAAGAAAATTAGAAGAAGGAAATTAAAGATATAAGTAGATATAGCCTCAGTGTCCACATGAAAAGTCCCTTTTCAATGATTAAACATTGAAAAGCTAAATTACAGCTCTAAAATATGATCATTATAGTAAATCGCTCATTACAGTTTATTTTGTTTAGGGGATGATAAGATGAACTCAATAATACAGAAGTTAGATACCTAGTTTAGGAAATAACTTCTTCAAGTCGGACAATGAACATCGTTTCTAAGCTTCACGGTAGTCAGACCAGAAATTGTATATCATGCATTAATGACAAACAAGAAATGGAAACAACCCTTGTATTGATCTTGAGCTAAACACTAATTAATATGTTCCCCTTTATGAGTTCAATCTTCTCCCAACATTAATCTTGGCATTTAACGTTTCAGTCATAGATGATTGCTGGTATAAATGCCTACCATATTTGTTAGCTAAATACAAAAACTATGCAGTCATGACGAAAATCTACACAGCCACCATAAAGCAAGCTAATCTACCCAGCCAATATAAACCAGGCCAGATTAATTCATATATTCACTATCTTGTCCAAAAGGGAAGAGAAAACATATATAACTATCATAAAAACAAGTGACGTGAATGTTAATCAACATACGAATATATACACTATGGACTCCTTAACTTAGGAATGTAAACCATGCATCTCCGGGATGCTGCATGACTAATCACAGCAACGCTATTTTTTTTCCCAAATGTAAACAAAAACTCTGTATTAGAGTGCCCACACTAAAATTTTATTAATGGAATGAAACGTACTGCCCAATTGTGCGTCTTTGACAATCTTCTTGCAAGGGCATGTATACAGTATGCAACATCTGCTCGAGGTCTTGTAGCCGAGATAGAAGCAAATATAGCTGCAACAAGGAAATGGGTTTGGAGAAAAACATTAGATGACCCTTCAACATGTAGATTCCAAACACAGAGTCACACTGCAAGTAGAAACAAAGGGAGTGCCAAAATACTTCTCAACTCCATATCAACAGAATTCTCACCTCTTATGTGCTTCTCTTTAGCTGGTTTCTCAACATGATTGGTGGCCTTAACAACATTTATGTCCAATTCCTGCAGAATGCAAGTTCCAACTAAGAAAATCAGAGAAAAATGCAACTCAAGAAAGCTATCACAAGCATTACAAAAACCAATACCTTGTAATCACTATTTACTTTTGCCAAATTGACGGTCGTGCTATCCTTAATCGCTCCAAGTGCTTTTCTCAAGCTGCTCTGTGTTCCCCCTCCCGACATCCCCTCTCTCGATCGCGCCAAATATATGCCGGCGCTGGACTAATGAAGTAAACCTAACTTAACACTGCAAACGACAAATCACCAAGATTTAGACACGTAAACTCTAAAAAATTGAAATAACACATGCAACACTTAAAAAGAAAACCATTTAACAACCACAAGATTAAGATTACACATTAATTGCGCTTCTATAGGTAAACAATAAACATAATCCACCACCAATACAAATGAGTTATATGCAATTCAACACAGCTAAATTAGTCTAGTCAATAAAAATTATAATCCACACTCACAATAACTCCTATGCTACACAGAGAAACAAATCATTAACCTTCAAAAACTAATTACATATCATAATTAACAATGTTCGCCTTCTTCCTCAAAGAACATGCAATGACCCCTCCAAAATCCTGAATTCCACCTAATAAACAGAAATTGACATAGAAAACAGCACATAAACTAACCAATAATAACCAAACTTGAATACAAATTCTAAATTTCAGTAACGATGCAAAATTGAAGATAAAATCTAATGAAATGTCAAAGATTGTACGAAATTACAGTACTAAACTCCAAATTAAATATAATTTCGAGCTCAAATACAGAAACAGCAACAGAAATATTGCAAGGGATTCGGCGAGAAAAATCAAAAGTCAGAGATTCACCTGGAAGCTGAATCCTAGAAAGAGAAAGTGAAGAATGAGAGAGAGAGAGGTGGGGTGTCTGGCTGGCTGGCTGGCTGGCTGGAGAGATTGCTCTGCTGCAACAGAAGAAAAGTCTAAGTCTCCCTTGCCGGTCGGCATCGTATTCCCCTTTTGCTTTTTCCTTTTTTCATTTTTTATACAGTATATAAATCTCGTCTTCATTTTAAGCGTTCACTATTATTAGTAAAAAAATCAAATTTATTTTTAACTAAAACATACTAACCTCCATGTGAGCTCATTGTTTGTGCACTTTTCACTATTTATTTGGTCAATTCTATCAAACTTTGACCATAATTTTATGAAAAATTTTGTTATTCATAAGCAATTTTTTTAAACTTGTTATTGTTTCATCATTACGAATAGTATCAATAACATTTTATAGAATTGCATAGAGATATCTAGATTTTCATAAAATTATGATCATAGATTAATTGAATTGACCAAAAAAAATCAAATAGTGCACATTGAGCTGGGACGGATGTTAGTATAATGTACTACTTCTTTCAAAAAAAAAAGTTCAAAAAATATATATATTTAATTTTTATCAAAAATATATTTATCTATTTATTTAAAAGATACACGTCCATTTTAGAACGGATGAAAAAAACACTTCTTTTTTCTCCTGAAAATTAACGTAAAAATTGTTCTGTTCTTGAGCCTATTTGTTAAAATAATTGAAAATTTTCAAATATTTCAAATTAAATATTTCACTCTAGTTCTCTCTTTTAATTGAGCTTTGATTAGAGTATTTTAATTGAACTCTTATTTTTTTTAGACCATTTTAATTGAGGTTTCCATCTAAAAATGAATATCTACAAAAATATTTAAATGTATTTTTAACCATGATAAAATAAATAAAAAAATTGGGAGGGGGAGTATTATAGGATGGAAGAAATTTCATATACTTACCGAAAGATAAATACATGTATATTTTCCCTACATTTTATGTACTTATCTAGTATTAGAAAATAGTATAAATACAAAATATATAATTTTAATATTCATTGAAGAACTTGATAAAATAATTGATTATTGCATTATGTAATGGTTTAATAAAAATTAATTTCCTCCTACATTTTCTGAACACGGGCTTATTTTCCTCATCATGCCATGGCACTAATAATGATTGATGTAAAAATTCATGAATAGTGTGTTGAATTTGAAATGAATTTTCCATGACCGGTAAATAAAACACGTTTACCATTAATATATCAATACAATAAACCAATTAACTTTTTAAATGTTTGACTATTAGATTTCCTCTAGTCTTAATAAAAATATTAATAGTAATATAAATTTAAATTTAAAATAAAAAAAATAGAAACTAATAAAATTTAATTATATTCTTAATTGGATTGTAGTCAAATGTTTTATTTCAATCGGAAAGAAGGTAGTATTCAATTTTTGTTTATAATTATAAGAACAAATCATGGAAAAGATTAGAAATATCTATTCAAATATTATTATTTTTAATTTTAATTTATTTAATTGACATTTTTTTATAAGATTAGCCGTGTGTATTTTCTTTTTATTTATAATTATAAGAAAAACAATGAAAAAGATTCATAGTAAGCATATAAATATAGTATGATCGATTAAAGAGTTATACTTTTAATCTTCATTAATATGATAATATTTCTGTGTCTCAAATTTAAATTTGATATTTATACTATAAAACAATTGATTTGATGATGTAAATGTAAAAGGAAGGCTCAACGATTTTTTGATGGTGGAAAATGTGTGTGCCCACACTTAAGGGGCCTGAATTAATAATTTTATGTGGACCAACAAATGTATTTAAAATCACGAAGTTGGTTTTATAACGCAACGGTACAAAAGATGCTTACGGGGGTACTTATTTCATAGTCGGTGCTTTCGATTTCGAAAAGGAAAAATATAATTACGCTTTTTGGTTCAAAATAATTGTTTCTTTTGGAATTTGCGTATTTCTTAAGAAAACAATTATTATCATATTTTATGATTAAATTGTTAAGTTTATCCTTATTAAGTGTGCATTTTCTTACATTAATGTCTCAAAATAAGATAATTATTTAAACATAGCAAGTTTCAATGTAAGAGTAAAAGAGACATTTAGCTTAAAAGTGACATTTATTTTAAACCTAAATTTTAATGCGAAAACGACAGTTATTTTAAAACAGGAGGGGTATTAAAATATGAATTGTATGTTCGTTCGTTAGTTGAGAAGCAATAAATAATGGACCCTCTTGGCCCTTGGATTTTTACTTGGGTTGAACCAACCCCCTTATTTTATTTCCATTTTTAATAGCAAAAACTAACTCCACCTATGGATATGGATGGTCAAAACCGGTTCCGGTTCGAAACCGTCGGTTACGGTTCGTTATATATGTGACCCTGAACCGGCCCGTGCTTACCCCGGTTCCGGTTGGCACAATCCGGTTCCGGTTCCGTTTGGCCATCCCTACCTCCACCAAGTTGGGGATCACGTGTAGAACTAACGGTGTTAACGTCCCATGGCCATGAGACAATAATTGCAAAAAAAACAAAAACCAGCTTGGTGACAACTCAAACAGAAAGGAACATTGTGACGGACAGTCACCAGTTGAATGCAATATATTAACAGACCCAAGTTAGGTTGTAAAACTGGAACCTTAAACTTAACGGCTAACCTAACACTAGCCACCCTGACTTCATTCATTCGGTCGATGTACGTGTAACGGTCCAGTGGCTTACACAGTGTGACTGCACTATAGTCAAGTTATTTCATGTTAATTGTGTATTCGCACTAAATATGCCCGGTTCATGAATTGTCGGTTCAAGGTTCACGATATATGAATGAACCTTACAAAACCACCTATACCCGGTTCACGGTTTATACGGTTCGTTTTTTTTTTTTTTTTTTTTAATTTTTAACCGATAAATAGATGAAAGTTATAACGAAATTGATTGTGTTCACCCCATTTCAAGAAAAATTAGTTGTTTTGTTATGAAATTAATGAAAAAGTGGATGAAAGTCCTAAAAAGATTAACAAAATGGATGAAAGTTATAGAGAAAATGTTAAGGTTCGTGTTTCGCGGTTCAACGGTTCATGAACCGCCGGTTCAGAGCCTATGAACCTTATAAAACTGTTAACCGCCGGTTCACGGTTCATCACGGTTTACGGTTTTTGACGATTTTTCATGGTTCATGAACCTTCGGTTCACCGGTTCGTATGAACCTTTTGGGCATGTCTAATTCGCACCCGACTAATAGCCAATGCAGCCAACCCAACTGCACTGGGCATACAGAAAATGAAGGACCCCTAAATTATTTGAACCATGTAATATATAAGTTTTTATTTTCCTCATTTACCCAAAAAAAAAAAAAAGTATATATAGGTATGGTATTGATAAAGACATTGTTTCATATGTGCAATTTGATAGTTTTGAGTAGCATACCTTAGATTGATATCAAAAACTTTGGTAATTTTTTAACTTATGTGTTTAAAGTTGTGATTAATGAAACAAATTATTTTTAAGTTGTAGTGTTTATATTATTAATATAGGAAGGGCCTAATATTCTCATTTAGCACAGATCTCCTACAATTATAACAATGTGGTCTTGTGGTTGTAAGGTAGACGAAAAAAATGCTAGGAATTAGGTAAGGCTGAGCAAAATAATTTCGGAACCGGACCGGACCGGAGGAACCGGACCGAACCAATGAAAACCGGACCGGACCAATACTTTTGGTTTGGTCCTGGTTCTAAATTTCTTAAGAACCGACAAATTGGTCCGGTTCCGGATTTCATAAATTTAACATCGGTTTTGGACCGGACCGGACCAATAATATAACATATATAGTTTTATATAAAATGCTAATATATAAAAATTGTATTTTTCTAGTTATATAACAATATCTACTGTTTGTTAATAAAAATTACAAGCCTACTGTTGTTGGTCTTCTTTTTGCTAATCAAGAGACATACATACATGTATATTTTTTTACTGAACATAAATATATCATGAAAGTTAATGTACTGTTCAAGTTCATGTAATTCTAGATTGCAGATTTGGACTTCTTAGTTCTGCCCATCAATTATGTTCATCTAGTGAAAGAAAGATTTTCTTCTCTAAATAATTTTTTTCTTAATCTCTTGCTAAAGTTATGACAAAAGGAAAATTAATAACAAATGTATATTTTAGCGGAACCGGACCAATAGAACCGGAACCGATGTTTTGGTTCTTGTACGTATTGGTTCGGTCTTGGTTCCAAATTTTCGTAGAACCGAATTGTTGGTTCGTCCCGATTTTATGAAATTTTGACGAAAACCGGACCGGACCGTGAACACCCCTAGAATTAGGGATGGCCAAAACCGGTTCCGGACCCGGTTCCGGTTCGGCAAAAGGGTGACCCTGAACCGGCCCGCGCTTACCCCGGTTCCGGTTCCGGTTTGGCACAATCCGGTTCCGGTTCCGGTCCGGTTCCGGTCTCCCCCTTTAAAATTATTGAAAAACAAGGGATTTTCGGTCCGGTTACGGTTTCGGTCCGGTTCGGCATATATGTGACCCTGAACCGGCCCGGATGTCTTGCGGTTCCGGTTCGTCCGGTTCCGGTTTCCTCCCCGGTTTGCTCCGGTTCCGGGCTTTTCCGGTCCGTTTTCCGGTTCCGGTTCGGTACTAGGAATTATGTTGAGGAAACAGATGAGAAATTTGTGAGCTAGCTTCTCAAACTTAAACAAGACCCATACAGAGAAAAAACCTGACTAACTCAACAGACTCGATTCGTTTACAACACTTAGTTATTATGATGAGCTATTGTGAAATTAGGGTTTGGGGGGGGGAGGAACATGAGTGAATTCTGGCGTTTAACAAAATACTAAAAAAAATAAAAAAAAATACATAGCTCGGTAGTGAATTTGAGATTTGAATAGAATCGCAAGCGAATACAATACTACATTATTATGGTAAAATGGCGGGACTGATGAAGGCCAAGGCAAGGAAGTCTTGATCAAGTTGGAGCCTATTCATTTCAGCATCATCCAACATGACTTGCGCCTCAATTCCGTCCCCAGAAGGTGTGTCTATAAAAACTAAGTTAATCGGGAAGCCAAGGGCAGGAACATGAGCGTCGTTGCAGTACCACAAAGGCTTACCCCACCCGAAATCCAACTCATTGAAACCAAATTTGCACCAACTGGTAACAAAACACATCTCAACCTCTGCCCCTCGCCCGAAGGCCATTCTAAGCTTCTCTAAATTAAACTGATTCATAACTTCGTGCCCTCCCTCTCCTTGAAATCTCTTAAGGATGTCTCCGTTGATTTCGGCAATGCCTTCTCTCTGTTGTGACACCAACCTCTTCATTGTCTCCTCTTTACTGTATGTGATCGGTGGTGCCAAAACGTTGATGGACCACACCATATTGCCTATGGAGTTTTGGGACAGCGGTGGGTCCATTCGTGGACGCATGTTCACCGGAACTGAAAGTAGGTATTGCTTCTGAGTGCCAGTGTCAGTGCCAGCTGCTATGACATGTTTCATTAAGAAACTAGAAACAACTATGACACTAGATGGTGGGGGGTTTTGATTTTGATTATCTTGGGTGAAAGTAGATTTGAGGGTGGATATGGCTTTAGCATCAAAAACAAATCTCTCCCAAACTCTTCTTTTCATATACTTGGGCGGGCTTCTTTCAGCTGACTTGTGAGTTTCGTTGGGAGGAAAGAACCGTGACACCGCCCTCAAAACATCCTCATCAATGACACTATTACTAGTGGTAGCATCTGTAGCAGCATGCGACCCAGGATTTGAGGAACGCGCTTATGGTCGCTCCGTCAAAGAGCTTGTGTGAGAAGCGCATACCAATGCAAATTCCCCCACATGCAAATACATTGAGCCGCACCGCTGTCTGGACCCCACAATCATCAGCATCAGTATCAGCATCAGCATCTGCATCAGCAACAAATATCAGAACTAGCACCAGCATATAGTAAGTTGTGGTTTATTGGTTGTTTAAGAAATTCAGACATATTGCATCTTAGTTCGACATGGGTGAATAGAGCTCCCTCGTCGTTGCATTCGATGGAGAAATTATCATCTTTCGAGATCCGCGCCGACAGTGGGTAGAATCGGGTTAAGGTTTCTGATAATGAAACCTTAAGTTTATCGACCAACGTCGTTGTCGTAGCGCTAGTGATTCCGCTAATCGTGGGTTGTTTGTAAAAGAAATTGATTGGAACGTATACATCGAGGGATTGGAGTTGGTCAAGATAAGAGAGGTTGAAGGTCTTGAGATGGGAAGGTGTTGGTGATGATGGTTTGATCTTTTCATTTGAAATCACTTTCACTTTTACTTCCATCTTACACAGATCAAGCTAAGGGATTCGCAATGCGTGATTATATATATATAGGAGTATATATTTGGCTTATCTTATCTTAGCTTAGCAGGTTGGGAGTATGGACTAATAATGATGGTTGTACAATTCGATGCTGCAGTAATGTTTATGGCAAGTCATGTACGGGGCAATGCTAGGGGCACAAAAGAAATTTACAAAATGAAGTGACGATATTTTGTTGGTTACATCGATAGTAGACCCGGCACATTTTAATTAAAAACACTAATAAAATCTTGACACATCATTTTGTGGCACTTTTTTGTGACTTTATATTTACTCGTCATCATGGACGTTTTGGTCTACCAATTATTGCTTGATTTGATGCGCATATATATATGTGTGTACGTAATAAAATGAGATTTAATAAATATAATAATAACAAAAAAAAAAATGAATTGACCCATTTTGGTAAACTTGTTACGCGCATCTCCTTACTAATGGCTTCTTCATCTTTGTTTTACCAACAACTCAAATCCACATATAGACCATTGCCAGAAAATGGCAAATAAATTTGACACAATATATATAATAGAAATCCCAATAATTCAAATTTCACATCCAGCCCGGCTACGAAATTCCAGGAACGCATGGGCTGCACCATAATGTGCCAATGCACCCATAATCACAAGAACATGAAATATTTGGTGACTATGACCAGCCAAATCAAACCAACCCGGCCTCCACCTCTCCGGAATCCTACAAACATAAAACAAAGCCCCAACCAAGTACGAAAGAGCCATTGCACTTTCATATGCTAGGGTCACATTCCTCTGAGGCTCCCTCCAGTTCAAAATAACTGCATGAACTGCGGGTACTAACCCGAAAAGACCCATACCCACGAAGAGGAAAGTGCGATAAGATCGAAATTTACCCGTTGCGAGTTGAGGAGAGAGAAAGAGTCACGACAGTGAAGAGTCCCATGATTGTGATGCCTCCTAGGTAGGTGAGTTGCCAGTGGGGGGTGCATTGGAAGATGTAATAGATTGGGGGGAAGAACGAGGTGATGATCATGACTGTGATTCCGGCGTAGTCCATTCGGAGGAGTTGGAGGTTTAAGTGGTGGGAGTGGCACGAGAAGAGGTGGCATGCGCTACTTGATAGGAGACATAACATTGAGCCGGCTAAGAACACGAGGAATGGCCATTTAGTCACGGGGAGATCTGATGGTGGGCCCGTGTCCTCGGGTGTTGCGTGGTTAAGGTTGAGGAAGTTTGGTGTGCCCTGCACACGTAAAATTGGAGAAAAAACATGTCGCTTGCAATCAAAATCAGTAAACGTGTTAAGGAGTTTTGTGAAGGGTGTTAAAAATGCTTAGGAAAAATTATACATATCATATGAAAATTTGGAATAGAAGGGGGTCAAAATGATATCATTGATAAATTTTACCAAAAATAAAGGGGGTCGAAATAGATCAATTTTCAATAGTTAGATGTACTAAAATGACATTTCCCAAATTTCAAGAGGTCCGCTGACCCCATTCAACCAACGTGGCTTTGCCACTAGGCTGTGGCGGAACCACTTGAAGGCGATGGGGGTCGTTTAATTTTTTAGTTATGTCATTTTTAACACCTTTAAGTTTAGGAAATTAACATTTTTTTTCAATTAAAAATAGTATTTTTTGCAATTTTGACCCCCTCAAATTCAGGAAAAAAATAATACTAGTTTATCCTAATTTTGACCCCCTACCAATAATTTTTCATGCCTTCACCACTGGCCACTAGTTTTGAGGGAAAGCAAATTTAATAATTTGAAGGTTAGAAACAATTTTATCGTTTAAAAATCATGACCTAAATTTAGGAAAATGTAAGAACACTCACCAAAATAGAACTGTTAGAGATATCTGCACCTGCACTTGATGGGGTAGACCTGCGAAAATCAAGGAGATTCAGCTTCAAAAACTATCATGAAATCAGAAGTATGATACGTAAGTCCGTTTAGCATTTTCAGGTTCATTTTCAAGTATGTAATTTTTGCAGTATGTTAGTGTCTCATAAGGGACTCCATCTGGACGATTTAAAGTTCAAATACCAAAGATTTGACCTGCTAGAAAGACCATTTCAATGGTATACGTCTGGTTTGAATCACGCGAGTTATTCACAGTCAGCTTAGACTTTCTGACTGATCACTACTAGTCCAGTAAATTAGGTCATTGTAAATGTGGTCGAGATGCTCAAATTGAACTTAAGAAATGACTATATTTGAGATGCTTTCTTGTTGTAGCCATGAATATTTCCCTTTTAAAAAAAAAAAATCACTGGAAGCACAAGCCTAGCAACTTCAGATTGTTTTGCATTTACAGAACTGCTTTCTGTTACTCCCTCCGTCCCAATGATAAGACGAGCAAAGTATAAACAAGTAAAGCACATTCCTTATGAGCACCGACAAGTCAAATGCGACACTTAATATGGGACGGGGAATAATATTTTTCATAAACCTTCTTGCCAAACAATAAATAGGCTACTTCAGGAACTTATGAAGCTAAGAGGAGCTTGAACTTGTATATGAAACTAAAGATAATTACCAGGATAAAATATTGAAGAAATCTGCCACTTGAGGCTCATGCATCAAGTTGATGATTGTCAGTCCCAAGAATAAAATAAATCCAATCAAATGCCTGCACATGAGAAACAAATAAAAATAAATTACACTCTGATCAATGCCGTATATTAAACTGTAACAACACCAAATATTCTGGAGTATGTTTGTCGGTTAAAATTAAAAATAACGCAAGGACAGAGTGGGACTGTACATTATTTGATCTTACTTTGATGATATAATCTCTCCGTCCCAAAATATCCATTTTTGTTCTTCGCACTAAAATGTACATTTATTTTAGGGACGGTTGTAGTAACATTCATTTTTCTTTTCAACTCTAAATAAACAGCCCCCTAGGGTATTTAGGACACCTCATATTCCCTGTCAAATGTGCATTGCTCCCCCGTCCCAAAATGAATGTCCAAATTTTCTCTTGATCAAGAGCAATTTACGCATTCATTTTGGACAGAGGGACTAGGGAGTAATACTCAATTGATGCATCAACATCAACACCACATCATCCTTTGATATGGTGTCACCATCCCACCAAATAACTTCTCCACAAGTAGGGTAGTACACAAGGAAAGCTAAGGTATTTGTTTTTAAATATTTTTTTTAAAAAAAAAATTACTTTAAAATGATTGTATAAAAAAGAAGATAAAGGAAAATATGGGACAGCAAAACGTGAATTAGAAAAATAACAAGGAACCAAGAAAAGATAACCATGAATCCAAAAGTGGCCTAAAAGTTGCAATTGCAGCAAAGGTTTTAATACATAAGATACACAAAATTCAGTATACAAGGAACCATGAATCCAAGCATGGACAAAAAGTTGCAATTGCATCAAAGGTGCAACTTTTAGTACATACTCACTCCGTCCTAAAATAAATGTCGCAGCTGACTTGTCAACGTTTCTAAGTTGCTTTACTTATTTGTACATTGCATACAACGATAAAATTGCACTAGACTCTTTTCTAATCCAGAAATGTGATATTTACATAGGGACAGAGGGTAGTAAGGTACAACACTTCAGCAAATATTATACCCTAGAAAGACAATCAAAAGGACAAAAGAAAAAGGGACAAATTTCCAAGTAAACTAGTATTAGTACAAATACATCTCCATCAATATTGACTAAAGCTTCAAGAAAAAAAAAAAAATACCCACATCAATTCCTACAAATTCAGGAAACCAAATCATAATTTCAACAAGAAAATTGAAGAAATTAATTCATGAAAACAAAAATAAATGGTAAAAAAAAACAAATGAAAAGGGGATGAAATTGAAATTACTTACGTCCAAATATTGAGGGTTTCATTGTGCCACCGAAAAATGCTGAAAAGGGCTTGTTTGAGAGGCCAATCAGCTCTATAATAATTCAAAATAAACTCATTATCCTTCATATAATCTGGCAATTCTTGATAAGAACACAGCCCATATCTCTTACTACAATTATCATGATTTCCCCTGTTAAAACTCTGTTGCTGGATCATCTTCATCTTCTTGTTGTTGCTAGTAATTTTCTTTCCAATTTTGCCCTCCTTGCTTGAATTAACAATCAGGGTTTGATCAATTTCCTTCTTTCTTTGCCTCCTCAAAACAGTGACAGATCCTTCACTGCATTCATCTCTTTATATTTGTGTGTGTGTTATTTTTCAAGCTTTTCATAAGAAAATTTGTGAAATTAATGCAGTCACATGTGAATTGAATGTGGAGAGAGAGTGTGGGTCTGTATGTGTGTGTTGTTCTTTGTTTCTTTTTTATACGGCGGAGTATATATAAAGATTGCGTTTGTGACCCGCAGTCGGAAATTAACTCCCTCCGGTCCAAAATAAATGTCACTTTTGAACCAAATTTTTGGTCCAAAATAATTGTTACTTTTGAGCTAAATATCCCTTTTACCCTTGCATTGAAACTTGTTTTCTTTTATTAATTGTCTTAGTGTGTGAGACATTAATATAAGAAAGTTGTACACTTAATAGGGGTAAAGTTGAAACTTTTGTTATTAAGTCATGATAATAATTGAATTTCTTAAGAATCGTACAAATGCCAAAATAGACAGTTATTTTGGACCAGAGGAAGTAATAGTATATGCTTCCTTCGTCCCGATAAAAGCTTCATTGTACTTAAAAGGGTGTTTTATTAGAAGCTTCACTTTTCTTAAAATGGTTATAAATGTAGGCCCTTCTTGTCAATTTCACCCACATATTAAATTGTGATCTCACTTGTCATACCCACTAACTTTTTTTCCTCCCACATTTAAATTATGGGTCTCACTTGCCGGGTATGGAACCGCTACACCGAAATTAGGTGCACCGCTACACCTAATAAAAGTTGCACAACGTATGTAAAACGTTTTTACACAACGTTTTTAGTGCATTACACAACGTAAAAACGACCGAAATCAGTTAGCTCCTGAAAAATGTTTTACATTTGCAAGTACACGTTTTACATTAGGTAGAAAACGTTATACAATTTTCACAGCGGTTCAGCTAAGGCATTGGTGCAGCGATTCGAAATCCCTCACTTGTCATATTCACTCACTTCTTTCCTCTCACAACCCATTTCTCACTCATTAATTTTCTTAATTCTTGTGTCACTCCTAAAATATTGAGCCGTCTACCGAAATGGATGGAGTATTTTATAGTGTCGTTTTATTTCAAGTCAATTAGTCAGACTCTTTTCCTCAAAAATACTCCTTCGGTCTCAAAATATTAGTTTTATTATCGTTTTTATTTACCTACCCCACCAACTATGTGTTTGAGCAAACGATAAATTCCATTTCATTCACAATTAAAAAAGAGATGACACTCCACAAAGGCAGGAGGCTCACCCCAAATTTTAATAGCAGTTCCAACCCTTAACCTATTACAATGACATTTCGAATCTAAATCTTGAGACATTCGGATTCTTCTCCAAGTACAACTTGGACACTGCCTCAATCTGGCATTCACAAAATTCCCATTTAGATAAGATATTGCGCTGAGCACTTCATATGCAGAATCCGGGCTGACGAAAAAACGTCCACCAACAATCTCAAAATCCACGAACAATCTTTGTGTGGTTAAAACATTGGCATCCACTTCATTGTGAGGAGATATAAGAATCATCGCAATTGCGAAACAAACAAACAAATATACAAACAACAGCTCCCACTAAGGAGAGAATACAAAGGTTCTCACAAAAAAGAGAGAACTTTATTATCGAAAAGCAAAAGAAAATCACTCTTAATTTAAACTTTAATCATTGAAATAAAATATTTTCAATGATTAAAGTTTAAATTAAGAGTTGCAAACAAAAATCGAACTAAATCTAATAAAGAAGAAGATGATGGTTGGATCTTTGGATTAACAAATTGAGATTACTAAGAAGAGGATATAGATCTAAGATGAAAGTTTTTGTTGAAGGAGGAAGATGGAGGATTTTGGTTGAGAATGTAACCGCCGCATAGCAAAATAACAATTTACATTAGAGTAGTACTTACACTCCATTTTACGGACAAAGTAACCTCTCATTTTTATTTTTGAATTTTCCATTGTCGCTTTGGGTTGACCAAACCAAATCATATTGTTGAGGGAGCAATATTATGGGCACAAAATAAAATTACAAAATCTTGCTCACAATATGAGGTGGCGATATTTTATTGGTTACATCGATAATGGACCCGCCACACTCTAATAAAAAACACCAATAAAATCTTTACACATAGGATTTTGTGAGCAAGTTTTTGTGAGTTTTTTGTGCCCCTAGTATTATTCTTGTTGAGGTGCAACTCAAAATCCCACATCGGCAATTGAGAAAACAATTGCAAGGTATATAATAGCACCCACTCACTTCATTAGTATGAGGCTTTTTGGGAAGTTCCTTCCTGGCTGCGAATGGAGTCTTGCAATCGCGGGCGGTTGCTGGATATGGTCCTTGGCGGTCGCGGTCCCTACACATATTTTACAAAATACCGGTTAGCCCTTAACAAAATTTGTATCAAGTATCAACCCACCCTAAAAATCCTAACTTGCCCTGACTTCACCAAATACATTCGGGCAGTGGCACCCTCTTCCTCCCTCACGGCTTCTCTCTCTCTCCCCTGTCTGTAAGTTTTTCTCAAAAGGTAGAAGGAGAAAATAGTCAATTGAATGCTGGTGCTTCAATTTTATTTTTTTTTTAAACGAAAAGAAACATATTATTAACGATAAGAAGTCGATTGTCCACAAAAGTTGGAAGTTCGACCCAAACGGTGAGGCTCGCAATTACAAACACTGCCCTAGATATTACATTTGCCAACATATTGGCATTCTGACTTGTCAATTGCAAAGAAAAATGAATATGCCTACTAATAAGCCCATCCTTGCAACAGATAATCTTAACAAAATTTGACTTCGAAAAATTCCACCATTCAAAATCGAAACGATGGACTTCATGAACATCTTGATGAAGTAATGCGTCTCTATCCCTTTTTTGCTTCGCTTCGTCAGATCAGACTTTTCCAGAATTCTAAAAACAACAAAAACAATACACAAAGCACCAACAATGGAGGGAAATCACAAGCCCTCAACAACGGAGGGAAATCACAGGCCCTCAACAATGGAGGGAAATCAAAGGCTCTCACATATAGATATGGAGAGAAAAACAACACAAATACAACAACGACGAACATTATTAAAAACTAGATTTAAAAAATGAAAATTAAAAACCTGATTCACATTTATTAATTGCAAAACAACAATTAATAAATGTGAAATCGGGTTAGACAAATCAATACGGAACGAACAAGATGAACAAATTAAAAATTTCTCAAGACAAAAGAAAAGTAGATTGGATCTAATGTTGTTTGAAGAAAAAGAAAATAGGAAATTTTGTAACTGACAATAGAGAGGATTCTGAAGTTTTTTTTCTTCTGGGATTTGTTTAACGAAAATACAATTCTGCTTCAATAATATTATTATTGAGCATCAGTAATATTCATAGACTTTTCAGTGTGCTTATGAGTTGCCCAGTAAACCAAAGTTGTTTATGCTCCAATGAGTCGGCGTACGTTGTATTTGTTTAGCGGGTCGGGTATTGTGGTTACATTTTATATTGTTTTTTATTCCTGACTATTTTGAGTTAGATTACAGTTAGGCACATTGGCTCACAAAATGATGTGTCAAGATTGTATTGGTGCTTTTAATTAGAGTGTACCGGGTCCCAAATCGATTCAACTTTAAAAAAATCGTCACCTCATTTTGTAGACTTCTTTTGTGCCTCTAGCATTGTTTGATAAAATATGGACATATGAATATTCAGAAATGTGAATTTCTTATCACGCTCAATTTTTCGCACTCTTGCTACGCTTAAAGGATCCTTTTCCGATAATTCGTTTGACTATACATTTCAAGTGAGTTATTCTATTCCACATCATATAAAGAAAAAGAACAGAAATTAAAATATTTGTCCTAACAGGAGTTTAAACTTGTTATTGATACATCATTATAAATAATATCAATAACAATTTTTAAAAAATTATTAAAATAATTAAATTAACTTCAAAAATATTGTCAAAGTATTCTCGCATAAAAAAAACTTAGGTCATTTTGAGACTAATTTTAAGCAAACCATGACCCAAGAAAACGCAAATTGAATTTTGAGATTACTTGTTATACAATTGATAGTTGGTTGTGATTAGTCCATGATCCAAATTTCTCGACCAATTAGGTAAGGGAAGTTGAGCTAACTATGTAGCTAAAACCACAGGCATGGACAAGAATCATTCCATGAATAGGCGATTTATTACTCCATCCGTCCCAAATTAAATGTCGCATTCTAAAAATAATATATTAGTACATAAAGTTTGCTAATCTTCCTAAACTATCAATTTTAGTAAAACACAAACAAAACTATCAATTTTAGTAAACACAAACAATGCAATGCCCATGAAAAATATAAGAAGTTGTTTAGTGAGCAAAAGTTAATCTGCACGTACGAATAGATTGAGACAACAAAGGAAACGCAACAAACAAAAAGCTTAAATCGTTGATTTGTCGACTATAAAATTTATTACCTCTAACTAACGAAACAGTATGTAGTACCTGAAGCTTGACCGTTTGACCTGCAACCAATGGCAGATCTATTTATAGTTATGCATATGCACTTTCCCTATCAATTAAAAAAAAAAAAAAAAGCAAAGATAAAAGTGTCTTCGACAATTTGACAATCCTCTCAAATTTGATCATGAAACAAGCAATATAAGGTGAATGTTAATTGGGTACAATTACAATAATACCCCTGGTTCATAAATTACTGTACAGTTTTCCTTTATAACCCGGAAATTAAAATTAAGAATAAAAAAATACATAAATCTTTCACTCCAACTTCTGAAGGAACAAGCAGTGTTGGATACCAAGGAGGCACTGTAAAGAAGAACAAATAAAAGCAACTTTCTAAACTTAGAAAACTCCAAGATTCTCCAATGAAGACCGAAGATCAGACGGGCTGCATTCTTCACTTGCTTGAATAATATTAGGACTGTTGGAAGGCACGACGTCTGAAAGTGGATAGGTTCTATTAGCATGGAGTTGATTGTTTGTCCCGCTGCAAACTCCTTTGAATATAATTGACTTGTGTATACCACCAAGAAGTCCTTCATAATCTGTGTCCCCACTCTCCCCGACAAAAACCACCACCTTTGATAAGTCCATACCCCACCGCAGATACAAGTACCTGAACGAATTAAGTAAAAATTAAAAAAAGAGATAACAAATGCTAGCAATGTTTACAACTAAATCAAGAACTGAAACGGGTAAGTAAGCTATACTGAATGAGATACAGAAGTCACGTTTCGGGGTTCTCTAACGTTTAGCAGTGCTCATAATAGAATTGGGTGTGAACGCGTGTCGGACCTATGCCTCCGTATATGGGTCCAAGTGTATCCATTTAATCAAACAAATTGTCTAGTTCAGCGGATAAAGTGCTAATTTTCGACATTATGGCTGTAGGTTTGAATCCCACAACAAGAACCTTATTATTTTCAAATTTTACATTTTGAAGCTTTATAGTAAACCATTACAATTACAAATTTACCATATCAGTAACAATCGATTTTGAAAAGGTAAAGCATGTGTGTAATTTAATATTATCTAGAGTGAAGATTACCTGAGGGCCTGAGAACGAGAAGCCAGTACTGGAATAACATTAATTTTTCTTCCATTTTGGCAGCAAATAACATGGCAACGAAGAGCTTGAATTCGCATTAACTTGCGAATTTCCTTAACAGGAGGTAGCTACAAAAAGACACCACCAAATATAAGATCAGATGGCAACATCATGAAAGCTTTAGTAAACACCAGAACTTAAGAAGTCCGATGCCACCAAGAAGATAGTTAAGAGTAACAAGGTAATTCCATTATCTCAGATGAGCTGCAAAGTTCTATAAATAAGAAAATGTAGGCAGGTGCAAATATTTGTAGATTGAAATTTAAGTCAACTTACCAATCCTGGCTTGCTAACTTTAAAAGCATAACAATAGTTGGTTGAAATCTTTGCATCTTCCGTAACAACATGTTCCTTCTCATTTTCAGCCTTCTTATCAATGACAGAAGCAGCCCATCGGGCTAAAGTCTTCCTCAGCCCTTCTCCACCCCAGCGGTATTCAATGTGTGAATGGTAGTACAAGTCGAATACAAATGGATTACCTTCTGAATGCGGAGAAGAATAATAGAGATCCGCACCGCTATTGCAGATAAAAGCATCAAAATCTGAAGGGGTCAAACCCTCCGATACCAGAAAAGAATGAATTTCTGCCATTGTAAAGGACGTTGCTAATATGAATCCTATTGACCCTTCTGCCCTCTCCTTCTCCACAGCCTCAAATATCTTTCTAACACTCCCAAAAAGAGTGGCTACATCATCAGAATCCACTGCAACTACGTAAATATGCTTCCTCCTCCTCAATGCTGGGAACTTATTATTTTGGTCTGATTTTTCAACAGATGTGGTCTTCTGTATGCCTTTAGCAACACCCTTTGACCATGACATAACAGCATTTTCTAATTTACTCGTTTGACCATCGACCGAGTCCCCTTGACTATCATTCTTCTCTCCATCCATTGAAACGTTAAAATTCAAAGATATATCATGTATGTCTCTTAGGGAGTCACTTGGAGAGTCTGTTTCTGAATTATCATCATCATCATCGGCTTTTAGCCAAGTTGGCTGCCTCTGTTTGCAACTCGCTATGCGTGACAAGTATGTTTTGCAATGCTCTGGCCATGAGAAGAGATGGATGTTTCTCAAGCCATTTGCACTGCATTTGGCCCAAAGTTGTTTATCTGCAACCAACTTTAACAGAGCTTCAGCAATAGACTGCTGATCGTGGGGATCAATAAGAAGTCCATTGTCAAGTACCTGAAACAGAAATAAATAACAAACATTAGGCCAGCTACTCATATATATACATCTATATATATGACAGAACTTTCAGTAAACCATAAAATTGACCCACCCGATGTATATCCACTGGACCTCCATTTTTGGTAGCAACCATTGGTAAGCCATATGCTGCAGCCTGCACAATGGAAACCAAGTTAAGTTGGATATCTCTTTATCGGGTATATATTACTCCATATAGATGGTGAGAATAGCTTGTGAAAGTGGTCCTAGAAAATATCAGCAGCTCACCTCAATCAGAGTGAGTCCAAATGGTTCAATGACCGCTGGGTTGATGAAAACACCCTGTCAAAATTAGAGAAACAAAATTCAAATCTCAGCGTACATTACTTAGAAAGAGGGGGAAAGTCTTAATTATATAACAAACACAAAAAGGAAAAATATTGTCAAACTCCATAGAGCATTTGACTGGGTTCGTGAACTATCTACATATGTTACGTACCAAATATATTCTATAGCATTGTTTAAAGGTCTCAACCAACTTCAATTTCCCACACCCCCCTTGGGACTCTACGGTTGAGGTATATCCAATGTCCAAATATTGAGTACTTGGCACATAGGATAACATAATAGGAAACCATACCAGTCAGGCTTACCCAGAAGACAATATTGTCCTAGTGACTAAACTTCTAGTCCATCTATAGCAATTTGCAGGGTAAACTCAACTCAAACTCCATCTTTGACGGATAACTTGTGGTTGTGATCCCTTTTCAAGTGATAAACTAATGTCAAAACACGAAATCAACGATCTAAAGATATTTCTAAGTTACTTTTAGGGGCATGTATAAATAGCTTAACCTCACATACATTGTTTTAGCCTTACATGCTTACACGGGATCATAGGCAATATCGTGAAGTAACAACAGACAGAATTGTTGTCCCGATTTCTCATCCAAATGTATGAGGCAAGCATGCTATATGTTAGATATTACACCACGTAATACATGAGTTGGAACATACTGATAGGTTCTCAATAAGTTTTTGTCTCTATAATCAAGATGCAAGAGAACAGAGTGGGATACAAGCAAAAAGATAATCACACTTCTCATACTCCGGGTTAACATCATATTCTTGATCCACATATAAATCCGATGGATATTAGTCTAGAAAATTTACCTTCGTCCTTGCTGCCAACCGATATATGTCAGGGACGTCACTTTGTTTATGGTGTTTAGGGTATGCCACTTGTCCATAGAGGTCGTACTTATCAATCATCTTAATAATGGAGAGGAGAACAGAAGAATTGGTACCAGACATATCATCAATGTTATCTCGGTTACCCATTATTAATGTCTGCAAAATACAAAGGAAAGAAGTCAACAACAAAGCTGATTTCACTGCATAAAAGGGCAAATGCATTCCCAGAGTATGTTACCACTTACGAGATTAGCAAGCTCTCTCAGCGGACGACATTCTCCAAATGCTTTTACCAAAGTCACGAGGTTCTTTTTAGGATCTGGCCTAGCAAGTGCAAGTATCATCGGCTTTCGGGGATTGGTGAAGAAGCGCATTATCTGCATCACATGAAAGTTAATACACGTGAATCTCAGAGTAAGAAAATTATGAAAACATAAATCCTGGGAAAAGATCTCTAGTTCAAATGGATCCATTTCTTCAGAGAAGATTAAAATTTCAGAAGCTACTGTTCTTAACATTTCAACGGGAAATAAGATGTCAGAAATAACTAATACCTCAGACCAAATATGTGGGTCAGGAGAAACAGGATGATCTTCAGTTCCATCTGTTTCACCGTCCATACCACCAACGTGTGGAATAATATGATGGAACTCCATCCCGGGTGGGATCACCTGCGAGTAAATCAAGTAATCAGTTGTCTACTTGAAGACTCGGCACACATTCACAACCATCAACAGAATTTAAAAAAGAATGATTGTCTATTAATCAACTTGAACAACAATCAATTAAAGAATAAACACAATGTTCAGATTGTAAATGTATCTTACATGGTAGTTTTGTCTAGACGTGTCCAAAAACCAACCGGAACCGGCTAACCGGCGGTTTTCTAACCGGTCAAAACCGGCTAACCGTTTCGGATGTGAACCGGCTAGGGGCGGTCCGGTTAAGGTTAAGGATTCTGATAACCGGTCAACCGGCGGTTATAACCGTCGGTTAAGTATCCGGTTGAACCGGCGGTTGAACCGGCTAACACACCTAATTTCTAATAATGACAGTGGCCCCTCCCAACTGCTAGTTGACCAAAAAGGTCCAAAACGGCTAGTTTTGACTTATAGCCGTTAGTTTTCTGACCAAAAACGGCTACAATGCAGAAAATAAAATTAAAAAAAAAAAATTTTTTTCAGTTTTTTGAAACTATAAATATCCCCTCCCTCCTCCCATTTTTTTTCCACAATTCTTTCTACCTTACTTCTCTCCATATTTCTCTCTCTAATCTTCAAAGACTCCAGTTAATTTTCAGATTTCAGTTAGTTTCCAGTCAGTTATTTAACAAATTCCAGTTAGTTTCCAAATTCCTGTTAGTTATTTAACGAATTCCAGTCAGTTTTTTAACTGTTGCAGTTAGTTTATCAGTTTTCAGTTAATTTTTTCAGATTTCCAGTCAGATTTTTAACGGTTGCAGTTAGTTTATCAGTTTTCAGTTAATTTTTTTCAGATTTCCAGTCAGATTTTTAACGGTTGCAGTTAGTTTATCAGTTTTCGGTTAATTTTTTTCAGATTTCCAGTCAGTTTTTTAACGGTTGCAGTCAGTTTATCAGTTTTCAGTTAAAAAAAAATCAGATTTCCAGTCAGTTTTTTAAGGTACCAGTTAGTTTTTCAGTTTTGAGGTAATTTTTTCCTGTTTTCCAGTCAGTTTTTAACGGTTCCAGTCAATTTTTTAACGGTTCCAGTCAGTTTTTTGGTTTCCAGTCAGTTTATTCCAGTTTCCAGTCAGTTTTTTGACATTTTCCAGTTAAATTTCCACATTTCAGTTAGTTTTCCAGATTTCAGTTAAAAAAAAAATGTCTTCATCTCGAAATGATGGCCCAAAACCAAGATTTTGATGATTTTTTTGAGGAACCCTTTGTTGAAAATCAAAATGAGCAACATGATGAAGAAAATGTTGTTGAAAGTCAAAGTGGTAGAGGCGGCCGAGGCCGAGCCCGAGGGGAGGGAAGAGGTGGTCGGAGTCGCGGACAAGCACAACAACGTCAACCACGAGAATCTAGATCCGACATTTTTGCGATCCATTTCCAAAAAATACAAATTGACCCCCGAAGACGATATCCATTTCAAAGCGCAATGCAACTATTGTCCAAAATGGTACGGCTTTAAAAAAGGTGGAGGGTATGGGTCAATGAACGCGCACTTTTCATCAAAACATCCCGACAAACTTGGGATTGAGGGCGATCAATCTCAATTAGAATTCAATCCAATTGCTCAAGGCCAAGGTACGTCTTCGTTATTATTTAAATTTAATAATATCTTTTATGAGTTAAGCACCTATTTGGTCCTTAACCTATTGAGTTGTTTTCCTTTTGGTCCTTAACCTATTTTGGTTTTCCTTTTGGTCCTTGATGTACCTAGTTGCAGGATAAAGTGGTCCTTAACCTATTTTAGTTTTCCTTTTGGTCCTTGATGTACTTATTTGCAGGACAAAGTGGTCCTTGACCTATTTTGGTTTTCCTTTCGGTCAACAAGCCATGTCGACGATTTTAAGGACCACTTTGTCCGGCAAATAGGTACATCAAGGACCAAAAGGAAAACTAAAATAGGTTAAGGACCACTTTATCCTGCACCTAGGTACATCAAGGACCAAAAGGAAAACCAAAATAGGTTAAGGATCAAAAGGAAAACAAATCAATAGGTTAAGGACCAAATAGGTGTTTAACTCATATCTTTTATAGAAAAGAGTTGGCCAAATTTGTGTGTGTTAAAGGGCTTCCTTTTAATTTTGCGGATGATGATTTTTTTCAAAATTTTATTAGACTTTCTTTAAATCCATCCGGTCATAAAGTTCCACGGTCGACTCTAGTACGCGATATTAAAATGGTGGTGTCGGAATATAAATTAAAACTAATTGAGGATTTAGCAAAATTAAATCATAGTGTTTCAATTTGTGCCGATGGTTGGAGTGATCATTGGCTTAGACATAGTTATTTGGGTGTTACATGCCATTGGATAGATAATTCATGGACTATCCAAAAAAGATTAATTGCATATGATAGTTTTGAACCACCCCATTCCGCGAAAAATATTTGTAGAAAGTTGCACGGCGTTTTGGCAAAGTATGGTCTTATTCAAAAAATATTTACTATTTCATTCGACAACGCTAGTGCTAATACCGCTAGTATACCGGAGTTGAAGCTTATTTGTCAACCGTCACTTGGGGGTAAGTTTTTTCATATAAGATGTTTATGTCATATAATTAATTTATGTGTTAAAGACGGTTTGGATGCGTTGAAGACATATGTTAAACCCATTAGAGATGCTCTCTTTTTTATTGCAAAAAAAAAAAAAAAATAGAGTTACAAGAAAATGGATCAATTTTTTGAAAAGTAAGGGTTTAAATGAAAAATATTTTTCTATGGATGTTCCGACTAGGTGGAATTCCACCTATACAATGTTAAAGGATGGTTTTGAGTATAAAGAGCTTCTCATGGAATTTTTTCTTCATTTGGGTACGGACATCCCTTTATTTGCTTATCATTGGAACGCTTGCATTAATTAATGTCAATTATTAAAGATTTTCTTTACCGCTACCAAGGCTTTGTCGGGAGTTTATTATCCAACTTCTTTTTTGGTAATTGAGCAATGTGTTGCAATTGTTCGAAGTTTTAACATGCTAGCAAGTTGCGACGTTTTGGGCCTAAGCATTATTGAAATGAGGGTAAAGTGGCTAAAATATTTTGATACTATTCCGTCTCTATTTTTGGTTGCAAAATTATTCGATCCCCGTGTTACATTGGACAACCTAGAGGCGATAGTAAAGTTTTATTATGAGAATTTATACCCAAATGGGGACGGAGTACATGAAAGCCCAGCGATTATTGTTCAAAATACAAAACAAGATTTGGTGACTCTTTATAATGAGTATAATGCAAAGTATGGAAATCTTTCTCAACAACAACAAGAACCCTCATATGCTAATCAAGATATTGCTACACTAGAAGATGGTGGGCTCATTTTCAATCCATATGGATTTTTTGACGACTTGTTTTCCTCAAAACGTCCTAGAATGGCTTCTTCTTCTTCTTCTTCTACCATTCCTTACGAGTTGGAATTATATTTCAACTCCAATTTTGATTATGTACAAAACACTTCAAATCCAACTAAATTTGGCGTTTTGAGGTGGTGGGCACAAAGGCATGAAAGTTATCCCATACTCTCTTTAATTGCAAAAGAAGTCTTAGCCTCTCCCGCTTCAACGGTGGCGGTCGAATCGGCATTTAACGTGGGAGGAAATGTTTTGGATCCAAGACGTTCCCAACTAACGGTTGATAATTTGGAAAATCAACTCTTATTTGGTGATTGGATTAGAGCGGAAAAGAGAGAGCAAGATATGCCTTATGAAGAGGATATACAAGATCCACGATATCAATACGACTTGGAAGGGTCTACGGGAAGTTCGGAAGGGGACGGCAATTAGATAGTTTTTATTTTAATTTGATTGTTACCATTATGTCCTCCCTTAATTATAAAAGGGCAAGGTTTGGTTGTCCCCCTCTTTTTGTAATTTAAATTTTAATTAATAAAATTTAAGGGTACCGTCCCCTTTTTTTCCCTATAAATTATATTTCTTGAGTATTTTTTGCAAAAAACAATAAATAAAAGTTATTTTTTTTCAATTTGAATGATAACATATTTTTAAAGCTTTTTGTAAAAAAAAAAAAAAAAAAAAACACTAGCACCACCAGCCGCCCAGCGCCCCCCAGCCCAGCCCCTTTTTTTTTTTGAATTTTCTGAGTTCTGCACATTGGTCCCCGACTTTTAAATTGGTCAGTTTGGTCCCCCAAGAAAAACTAGCCGTTATAACGGCTAGTTTTTTAACTGGCTGCTGATTTCCAACCCATTTAACTATAAAATACCCCCTCCCTCCTCACTATTTTTTCACTATTTTTTTCGTTAACTTTCTAACGAAAATCACTATTTTTTTTACGAAAATCATTTTCACCCATTCATATTTCATCACACCAAATGGCTTCTAATTCAAACAATGAGAGGGTGAGCCAATTTACTATTATGGGGAGGCATTTTACAATCAAACCACTCAACGAAGATGGCACGCACACGCACATGAGGTCCACACACGAATTCATTTGCAAGTATTGTGGAATGACGTACTTCTTTAGAAAAGGTGGAGGGTACGGTGTATTCAAGAGGCATATTTCAGCAAAGCATCCCGAAAGAGAAGAATAAAAGATTAAAATGATAAAATTGTTGCTTAGTAATAATATGTAACAATTTAAACATTTTCCAGTTAGTTTGTCAGTTTTCAGTCAGTTATTTTCAGATTTCCAGTTAGTTTTTAAACGATTCCAGTTAGTTTGTCAGTTTTCAGTCAGTTAATTCCAGTTTTCAGTCAGTTTTTTGACATTTTTCTGTTAAATTTCCAGTTTCCAGTCAGTTTTTTGACATTTTTCTGTTAAATTACCAGATTTCAGTCACTTTTTGGACATTTTTCAGTTTTAAAAAAAAAAAAAAAAAAAAAGGAAAAAGTCAGGCGGTTTAACCGGATGAACCGGTTAACCGCCTAACCTTAACCGTTAGAGCCGGTTAGCCGGGGCGGTTCCGGTTAGTGCTTCGCCGACTTCTCAACCGCCGGTTATAACCGGCTAACCGCCGGTTAACCGGCAATGGACACGTCTAGTTTTGTCCCACATGTTAAGAAAACAATTCAAGATTTCAATGGAAGATAATCGTTAATGATACTTTCAAGAAAAATAATGTAAAAGGGCAACCAGGTGCTACATGAGCTCCCACTATGGTGTGGCCGAGGGAAGGGCAGGACACACATGGGCTTAATGTGGATTGTCTTCCCTTGCATTTATATGCAAGAGGCTGCTTCCGCGGCTTGAACCCGTGACCTCCAAGTCACATGGTAGCAACTCCAAACATTGCGCCAAGGCTCCCCTACTAGGAATTTGCTAAACAAGAACTTCTTGCTGCCTTTCATGTATGTCATGACTCATGTGTAAACATTCTAAAATATCATACTTTGTAATTAACATAGTGTTATTATCATTATTTTATTCAGAAAAATAATCCTTTTTTCCTCCCTTAAGGAGCTACATATTGCTCTGAGCATCAAGAACAATGGATTAGGCAAAGTTGGCATAAGGAACAAAGTCTTCCAGCCACTTGGTTGATGAGCTAATAGTGAGGTCAAAGAAAACTATGGTCAGAGCAAAATAGGTATAGTGGGAAACTCATAAATATAGACAGGTAAAAAATTGATAAGTTAACGACTCAAGGTACCTAAAAGCAATAAATCCAAGAAATATAAAGCGTTAGCACTTACATACATGCGAGGCATGAATCGTCCATAACAGCTCACATTGCGCCTGATCCGTGCTCGTAATTTACGCTCTAGTATTGGATCAAAACCATCATACAATCGCCACTGTTCCTCGATTTCCTGTCTGGTGCTAGTTATGACTATTTCAGAGGCATCAAGGGATAGCTCCTCAGCCTCTATTCTGCGCATTATTTTGTACGTCGAGTTAATTTCATCTTTTGATAATCGTGCCTGTCGTAAAAGTTGTTCCAATTTATCTCGTCCAAGGGAATGGCCAGTAAAAAGCATAGGAACATTTAGAGCACCAGATAAAAGAGCAGCGGAGTCACCGGCATCTGCGTAATGCCCATGTATAGCAACTGGCCACATGGGCTGCCCGCCACCAATTTGTTCACCAAGAACTTTTGACATCTGTATTACGTGGCCAAGTGCACCATCAACAAATTCTGGAATGTATGGCCATAGAAGTTCTTTTGGAACATATTCATCTTTTGGACCAAAGGGAATACGAATAATGTAAGCACCACTACTCTCACCCATCTCCTCCATTAATCCTTCAGAATTTCGAGGAGGCAGCATTTCAGTTGGTTCACCATAACTCCAGTCTACTTCTGGAGAGGATACCTGCCTAGTAAGCAGATCAACCCGATAAACGCCCGGCATTGAAGCCAACGCCCTGGCAAGTTCTACAACATACTTGACCTGAAAAAGGACGGATGACAGGAGGAAGCATCTTTCAGATATAGAGAAAGGAAGGTAATACATCAAATTTGACTACAAAAAGTTGAAGGTACTCCTAATCAATAATTTCAACAGAGAATGGCACAAAAGCTCTTGGGAAGAACACATACCTGACCACCAGTATCAGAATCACGTCCGAGCTCCATGTTTTCTCCTCGAATTAGACCGTGAAGACTGAAAGAAAATAGTTGTCAACTACACAAACATTGTTGTGAAAATAAAACTTGTCATCACAAATCACGCATGCTCAATTTTTTACTTGAATTAGACGTTTCCCTTATACAGCCAGCCAACTAGGGAGTTCAAAAGCTGCGTACATATTTCCCTTATACCAAGAGTGTGTACCCCAAGCGTACCCTACCACTAGGGCTTCATGAAGTGTGATCTCCAAAAAGAAACCCTTCCCACATTCCATTAGAACAATACATATGAGTTTCGATACACAGTTACATACGAGTCTCTAAAAATATTCCAATCAAATTGAAATTCTGCTTCTCTGAATGCCGAGAATATCAGGCGAACTCTGGGGAAATATGAGAAAGCAAAATGAAGGAAAATGGAATAAGTACTTCCTCCAGGATTTGGCTCCTCTCAGTTACACCTATCACTCAATAGACAATGGACTAATGGCAAGAGGCAACATTTGAATTTAATAGCTAATATTTCACAAGACAACTCATTGACGAAATCTTTTAATTTCAAATTTAACTATTTAATAATTATGGAAAGCATCAAAGAAGTCTCCAATGAATCTTAGCCACTAAATTCAAATGTTGCTACTTGTCATAAATCCAACTGTGCATCGAGTGAAATTGGATGAAATGTATACCGGAGCCAAGTCCCTCCCTCCGTTCCAAAATGTGTCATTAGGTTTCACTAAGACTAAGAAAGTCAACATTTATTCCTCACGAACCAATTCATATATCAAACCTCACGAACCAATTTATATATATAGCAGACTTTCAAATGAACTTGACATTCCTTTAGAAGAACATGTAAGGTTACACTAGTAAATTTCCTTATCTGTATGGTGACCTTTCAAAAAACGACAAATATTTTTAAGAAAGTAACACATATAGGAATAAAAGGTGTAGGAGATTATTCTCGGCTATATTACCAGCAAAGTTATTGAAAAAAATTGGCCTTAAGCTTTTCCGAAATGAAAAATCATATTAGAAGTCCCAGAGACAACTAAAAATGAAGTTTATGATTGCAATAGTAACTACTCCAATATAACACCTAATAACACATTAAATAAATGTATATAAGTTACCATTCTGGCTTTGCCTGGATACGGATCCATTGGCGACGGACGGGTTGGTCGGTCCCCAAGGCCGTTTAAATAAAATAGGTGGGTCCCATATGGACTTATAGTAGTGGTGTTTATATATGTGTGGGAGGGGGGTCTATATATATCACACATCAAAACTCAGGGTAATAGCTTCCTTTTATCCATCTTCTAACTGCTATTATATAAAATATATAAACTAAGCTCAGCTCATACCTTATAAGTATGATATAAATCTTCTTCCCCTTCTGTTGATTAGCCCACACCTCCATTGCATCAATAGAGCTGATTCTTGGCAGTCGACCTCTGTGACTATCACCATGAGCAGACATCTCACTAACTGTATCTCCTTTCTCCCCCTCGGATAAGTCCTCGGACATATCAGCAACAGCTTCTTTCCGGCCCCTTTCCCGCTCAAGACGACGTTTTGCTGTCCTCTGAGCTTCCTCCCCCTCAAGCTAAATATAAACATTGAGAATAGCAAAAGTAACAATCAATTTCAATGGAGCACCGACAGATTAAGCAACAATAAGGAATCTAAAGTCAGATCTTAATGAGTTTTGAGCTAGAACTTTATGGTAATAGCACATCCACCATATCAGCAATCATGACCACCAAAATCTAAGACAATAATAGGTATTTCCTCCAAGATACTTCAGGCATAAATGCTAAGAACCTTCCAACTTTCACAAAACATTGAAGAATTCCAAATGTCTGCTCATGGTGAAAACTTTTCGATCATAATGACTTTCTATAGACACTAAATCAGAGTTCCAAATAAATGAACACGTAAGTAGCTAGATAGACATGTTGCATATTGTGGACTAAGGTAGATACTAGATGAGAATATAGACAGTGCGAGATCAGTTCTTTTCAAGTGCTAGGTTTAGAACCACCCCAATTGTACCTACAATCATGACAATCATGCTTGTAGTTTGTAGTCGGGGAGTGCAGAGATGGTGCACAGCAGTCATCATCCAAACCTACTCCTACTCGAAACTCCCTCCTAATTTTCCGAATAGCTATCAATATTTCTCCACGTTCATATAAAACCGGGTTTCTACGACAAACACAATAGAAAGTCATAACATCATCTTGATTTATCAAAGAACACCCAACATGCCTAATAAAGACGGATAAAGAAAACAGTCATTAAAATGTTTGCTTTTCGTCGCCGAAAAGCACCTATAACGAGATTAACTTATCGGACACTTAGAAATCAATCCTATTTGGACCCGAGTTACAAGTTACAATTAAACCTTGAACTACTCTTTGACAGCTTTTTGAAATCAATTTTCCAACACACGAGTAAACAAATGAAAACAACCAAATCTTTTACATCATAAACCGCGAACAAGAGAAAGTAGCCACTTAGATATAAGATTAAAACCAAAAAAAAAAAAAAAATCAATTCAAACAAGCACATACGCATAAATTCAGCTAGCTAGAAGGAAAAGCGATCAACCAAAACTACACACTGCTAAAATCTACTCATTGATACAAATGAAGAATAAAAAATCAAGTAAAAATTAAGAAACCTGCTTCTTCTGACGTGCCAGATTCCAAATTCGCCAGCACATGTTCTCAAGTCGAGTATTCCTCTCCTGAGGACTCCTCGTCGCTTGCGCCTACAGATCAATCAATCCGATTCATTCAATTACAATTTACAAACATCAATTTCACACATAACAGATATAAAAACACACAGAAGAAAGAATAAGAAAAAAAAAAACAGAGAGTTAAGTGAGTGAGATTACTTTAACCCAAGAGCGATGGAGATCAGTCTCATCAAATCCGATAACATTATCGACGAAGTATCTAGTCGGACTGAACCTGCCCCTCTCCCGGAGCAACAACGACGACTTGGCATCGTCGAGTCCCGGTCCTACATCAAGAATCGCCTCCAGGTAACTGTTTATCCAATCGTTTCCCGCCATTCAAACCCCTAACTTTCCCCTGTTCCTCTGCGTGTCTCTGTATATATATATATAGAGCGAGAAAATCGTGATGAGAGAGAATTCTCACTCTGAATGTGAATCCGGAGAGCTGAGATATATGAGGAGGAAAATGTGCATAAAATTTCGAGAAGTGTCCAAAATCCAGTGATTCGAAATACTACTCTACTGGGAAAAGATGAATTTAGGACTGCTACTCCGGTCACACTATGGACGAAGATTTGTCCACGTCATCATATACTAAAACTTGATGGTTGAGATTTAGAGTTTTTTTTTTTTTTTTTTTCTTGGAAGAATGATCCCAAATTTTTTATATTTTGATACCCCTCCAGCCAAGTTTTTATTTTTTCACTATTTTAAAATTTTGAGTTTTATATAAATTTTTAAAAATATTAATAATATTTATAATAATATATTAATAAAATGTATTAAAATAATTGAATGTACATATTTATAACTTAAAATATTTTCATTTAAATAAAAATAAAACCTTAAATTGAGACAGAAATAGTAACACTAATAGTCTAGTACTCTTTTCGCTTCAGAGTAATAGTATTATCTTAATTTTACACTCTAAAACCAATAAAAATGAATAAATATTTCAAGTAGATTGAAGATATAAGTATTCAGTGAAAATCTTGAGAAAAAACTTGTTTTACACTTGTTTTAGTGTAAAACTTGTCTCATCCCTTAATGTAAAACAAAATATCTTAATAGAAAACAAGTTTTACACATTTCTTAGTGTAAAATAGGTTTTTCATAAGAATGATTCAATTATTCAAAACACTATTCAAATAAATAAAATAAATTAATAAAGTACTTTTTTTATCTATGTAAATATTAAAAAAGTAATTTTCTCTAAAATGCTATTCATTTATATTTATTTATATAAAAAGAAAAATAAGCCCGCGTACTTTGTTAAGTAACAGAAAAATACTTGCTCCACCATATTTGTTTTAAAAGTAATTAATTAAAATAATAATCATATTTTGATATTATTTATCAAATTAAAAATATTAATAAAGTTCAAAATCTTAAAAATATAATTTTAATACTAAAAACATTATTCAAATAAATAAAATAAAATAAAAAATTACTTTTTTATTTATATAAATATTAAAAAAATAAATTTTCTATTAAATACTTTTCCTTTTTATTTATTTATTTAAAAAGAAAAATAAGCCCGCGTACTTTGTTTTTTTAACAGAAAAATATTTGCTCGCCCAAATTTTTGGCTTAAAAGAGAAAATGGATACGAGGCAAAGGAATTAGGGAGGGCATGAGCATGTGTTGATGTCGACGAGTTGGGTGGGGCATGATGATTTCTTTTTGAGATTTTAATAATTAGATTTTTCTTATGTGTTGGAAAAAGAAGGGGTGAAGAGAATATTTGATACTATTATTCTCATAATATGCTTTTTCTTCTTTCAATTTCCTCCACCAAACCCACTCACTTTTTCATTATTTTGTTTATTGAGTTTGTTAAATATTGGCTCTATGATTAACAATAATAGTGCTTAGTTGTTCTATTGCCTAAATTCTAGTACTTTTGTTACTAATATATCATAAGTTAAAAAAATTATAAAATTAAAGAAAAAGCGAAGAATAATTATACAATTGATATTTTGATTGAGAAATGGGAAAAACGTGTTTTTCCCTAAGGTTCGCGTACATCGTGTTTTTAAAATGGCGCTGTGAAATTTTTGTAATTAAGGGGAAGTTGTTTAGCGCTGATCGTAAATGCCATTGGTAGTGTAAAAAAGTGTCAGCCATGTACACTGGCACATATTGACATTACCACTGGCACTTTTAAACACTAACACGGCCACTTAAGAAAAGTGTCAGTTTCATGTTTATAAACGTTAGTTTGAAATCACTGGCTTTTTGTAATATTAACACTGGGCATTTACGATGCTTGCTAGTATTTACGAAAATACCACGCTTGTTTCTAAGAATAAGGTTCAGCTTCTTTACCGACACAACCATACATGTAACATTGTGTGTACTGTAGTAAAAAAAAAAATCTAGTAACAATATTGTTTCATATGCATTTCATTGACAAATATTTGAAATAATTTAGTAAATTTGTATTGAAAAAGAGTATATACTTTTGATTGTGGTGTAAGTGAATTTCATTGTGCACCATTAACTTAAATTTCCAATTCCAAATTGAGAAAATTTATTAACTATATCAGTTGAAGTTGCATCGTTGATGGTTCAAATTAAAAATAAAATTACCATCCCTTTTCTTTTTGTAGTAAGAAAGTTGCTTATCACACGTTCCATATTGCCCACCCCTCCAACCTTACATATTTTGTATGATTGCAACTCAATATTTTTTCCATTCTTGCCACGATCATGAATTTTCTCTAAAATAATAAACATTAAATTGAAAAAAAAAAAAATGTTCATTTACACAAATTAACTTTAAATCCGCGACTAACTTTAAATCTGCCTAGAAATTTATTCAATCAAAAAATCGCCGCCTAGACGAAGTAAGAGCCTGCAAGTCGGTGCCGCCTACCACTGATATCTGTTTTGCTGTTTTGATTGAAAAAAAAAACATTCAATGCTAGAACATGAAGTCTGGAAGCTTAGCAAAACGAAGATCAGTTAATTATTATGTTCTTGAAGTTGTATATACCCTCTTGCTGAATAATGGTTTTACCGTTCTACGATTTGCATGTTCTTATGACATTTTAAAAAATGTCTGATCAAGAAGTCATAAATCATGCCTAAATCCTGAGCCCCACCTAAACCCCGTTTAAACCAGGCTTAAACGCTCTGAGTGCCAGGCTTAGCTCTAGCGCCTAACAGTCTCCTAGCAATTTTTAGAACCACCCTTTAAAACTAATAGTGCTATAGTTTCTAAATTGTTTCTTAGGTCATCTCCAATGGGTGGTACTAAGCCATAAGCATCAAAATCAAATTTTGATACCTATGATCACTATTCATGAGGTATCAACTTAGGATCTCTAATGGTAGGTATCAAAATCAAAATTTAATACTTATGAAAAAATACTAGCATCTCTAATAATTAGTATCAAATTAATGACTCGATTTCTTATTTTCATATATAAAATATTTTTTTATAATTTAATATTTGTAATAATTAAATATAAATAATTTTAAATAATAATTAAATAAAAAGTAAATTTGGATAAAAAAAAATAACTTATTTATTTTGACTCATAGCATTACCAATGACAAAATAAAAAACTTAAATAAAATTTGGTGTGGTCCTAAGGAAGGTAGCAAATGCTACCTTCCTTAGGACTACAACAAATTTTGGTGCTTTCTTGGTTTGCCATTGGAGATGCTAATACCTTGAGGTAGGTATCAAAATTTAATTTTGATACCTACTATTGGAGTTGCCCTTAAAAAAAAGAAAAAAAAAAAGGAAGTGCCACATAGTTAGAAAAGGATTTTATTAAAATATCCCAATACTAATAGGGATGGCAACGGGGCGGATACGGAGCGGGTTCGCTCATTACCAAACCCGCCCTCAACCAAGCCCCCTTGTACCGAACCCGCCCCCGCCCCGCCACCGCCAAACCCGCTGCCGCCCCGCCCCGTATGCTGTAAAATCTTACTACTAGATTTGGGCTTTGGCCCAATCTTTAAAAAGCCCAGGAAGGCAAGAGCCCATTCTTTACTACTTTTTCTAAGCCAATGGAGCATATATTGAGGTAATAATTGAAATGTGTTAGGGACATTATAGTAATTAAATGCATATATTAGTATGCGGGGCGGGGCGGGGCCCCGCGGGTTTTAGTGTGCAACCGTACCCGCCCCGTGACCCGCCGGGTTTTGAAAAAAGGTTACCAAACCCGCCCCGCTGCGGTGCGGACTGTCACGGATACGGAGCGGGTTCGGTCAAATTGCCATCCCTAAATACTAACGAGTTTATTGCAAAACTGACATGCGTACTTTCATTTATTTTCAATTTGACTCGCAAACTTTGGAAACATCAAATGTGGCTTGCGTACTTTCATTTTCAAAATTTTGAGACGACTTTTTTAACACCCGTTAAAAACATAACGGGACATTCAATATAAGGAGTAAAAGTGTAAATAGTAAAAATTGAAGTGCTAAAATAAAAAATACCATCTAAACCTCTCTCTTAAATTTCCAGCCACTTCCATAAATTCCGGCCACCTCCATATTTTCCGGCCATTCACCCCTAATTTCCGGCCAAGTTCATCTTTTCTTTGACCTCTCAAACATCATTTCATAAAATTCAAATCAAAAATACAAACACCTATATGATACTGATTAAACCACCCACCAACTACAGATTAATTCATCCAAATTCAAAATCCATTTCATGAAATTCACAAGTTAAAAAAGTGGGTTCACACCAACATACACTTCCATGCCGCTGATGTGGTCCCAACCAATCAAATATTTTCATCCTCAAAATTTACCACCGCATACCCCTAAACCGCTCACACTTTCCGCTTTCACAACCCCATTTTCGTCATTCCCATTTCCTAACCCCAAAAACGACGAAACAAACCCCCAAATCCCCCCCCCCTTTTCTTTGTGTGTGAAAGAAATTGAAATTAAGCTCCGACCAAATGTCGACGGCTACGACGACGACGCTGGAAGCGTGCCGGAGACGGAAGAAAAAGCCGACGGCGGTTTTCGAGTTCGATGAAATTGGGAGGGCGGGTTCCGTGGTTAATTTATTCGGTCCGTTTCGTGATAACATCCGATTGTTTCTTCAAGAACATGAAGAGATTGAAGATCACTCTGTTTATGGTTTCCCTACTTGGTCGGTTTCTCTCTCTTCTCACTCTAACGACGTCGTTTTCCCTCTCTACGTCGTTGAAGAACAAATTCAGCATTCCCTTAACCCCTTTTGCATCCACTGTAGATGTATCGGTAAACCCAACGACTCAAAGAAAAGATGAACTTGGCCGGAAATTAGAGGTGAATGGCCTGAAAATATGGAGGTGGCCGGAATTTATGGAAGTGACTGGAAATTCAAGGAAAACGTGATTTTAAAATACGCGATGAAATTCTTATAGATAGGTGAAACTTCTTTTGAAAACGTGTAGTGACATTTTTATAAACAATCGAAACTTCTTAAAACCTCTTGGTACTCTTTAAAACTACAACTCGCATTCTAATAACATTGACTGACACTCTGTAAAAACACACGACTGACACTCTTCAACACCTAGACTGACACTCAAAAACACATGAATTTTACCAACAAAACAAATGCGTTGTTCATCTTAAAAACTACAACTCGTAATCTTAAAATGCGCTGTCGGTATCTATTACTCAAACTGGCAGTGCCATTGCAAGTTTTTGTTGTGCCAGCCAATTCATGTGTTTTCTATTTTCAGTGAGAATGCTGGTTATGCGTCATCGCTAGAATTTTTAGAGTGTATTTTAGTGTCAGTTCTAGTTTTTTTTTTATAGTCAGTTGTAGTGTTTTTGATAGTTTATGCGCATTTTAAAAGAACCTTTGAGACTGGTGACTGATAGCCAGAACCTTTAACTAATACCAAGAAGGTCTGTTTTCAAATAAAATTTAGAGACCTGCAAAAGTCACGGGGTTTTACCTTGATCTCTAATTCAAAAACTACAAAAGACGCCATTTTGATCATCAAGCGGGCCTTTGAAGTTTTTATATATTTGGTGTTAACAGATGGTCAGTGGCAATGTTTATGATGATCAGTTGTTGTGTTACAAAGGTCTAGTTTGTGTGTTGAAGATTTCTAGATGGTGTTGAGAAATTTTAATTATTTACAAAAATGTCACTGCGCGTTTTTTTTTTTTAAATCGATGTTTACAAAATTGCACCGCGCATTTAAAATACGTTTTTTCTCATCACTAAGAAAAGTGCGTTTTTCAGAATAGTGACTCATTCCGTCCAATAAAAATGATTCCATTTAGTACGGAGCGGCCCCCCCCCCCCCTTTTTGGTGAAAGTCATTCACTTCTAAGTGAATGAGAGCCCATCCCCCTTCAACATCTCTCATAATGTTTTAAGATGAAAAATAAAGGAAAAACAGTTTAAAAGTAGGTAGTGTAAGCTTAACAAAAAAATGAGTAAGATAGTGAATAGTAAGTAAAAATTGTAGTGAGTATGACCAGTGAGTTTCATGAATAAAATAGTAATACTATTGTTCACTTAGAATAAGAGTTCTATATGTGATTCGCACGCTTGTTAAGAAAACAATAATTGAGGAATAAATAATATAAACGGGTTAAGGGTATAATAATCCAAAATACTATTCATTATGCAAGTGGATAAAATGTATTTTGTAAGTATTGATTTTTACGTAATAACACAAGCATAACAAGGATAAAAATGTCCAAGACACTATTCATCAATTTTTATTTTAGGAATGAGACCGTTACTCTGTAACGTACCAAAAATAAAATGAGGACTCTTACACTGAAATGGAGGGAGTATTAAATTTCAACTTTATGAAGAAAAATATACAATAAAACACCAAATTTAGATAAACCAGTGATTCGTTGTGGAGGGAAGGAGATTGATCATGGATGGCTAACTGGTATACTAAGGCTCTGTTTGTTTCCCGTAAAACGTGTCACGACCCGAAACCCCGTCTCTATTTTTCTTAGTATTAAATAATTATTTAGTTATTGACTTGCTTAATTATTTATTTAATTGATAAATTGCGTGTGCATCTTGTGAGTTATAATATTTTATACCTAGCATTTAATTGATTTTGTGCTAGTATAGAATTGTTGGGTCTTAGTTGTTAGTAGGAAGTATTAGTTTTTGGGTAAGGAGTGGAGGAGGGGGCTAAGTGTAAGTTTTTGAATTATTTCACCTTCTCCCTCACCTCACCATACCTCCCTCCTCACTCACTCCTCTTACCAGCCATTTCTCTCTCTCTCCTTGGGTATTGAAGGTAAAAATCTCCCTCTCTCTTCTCTCTTCATTTCAATCATCTTTCCCCATTTTCTCTCATTGTCATGTTATACCAAATGTCTAGATCGTCTCTAGGTTCGTGGGAAGCTCAATAGAAGTTGATTTGGTTGAGTTTAGATTCCTTTGAGGTAAGCTACTAAGCCCCCCTTTAGCTTAAAATTGGTCATTTATGTTTTGTGTGAACATTGGATGATGATTTAATGCTTAGTTGTGAATTTAAATGATACTTTGTATCTTTGATCATCTTTTGTGAATTTTGGGAAATGTTGAGATTTAAAACTTGGTTTGGGTCCTTAGTTGATGTTGTTTGAGTTCTTATAGACTTCTATGTCATGTTGAGTGCTTGGGTATGCTAATAGAAGGGTTGAATTCGTTGGGTGTAAAGTTGGGTTTGATTTGGGTAAGAATTGTGGAAGAACCCAGGAGTTTTCTGCAGATTTTCTCTGTACGGCGAAGGAGGCGCGCGCTCCATCTGGAATGAGGCGCGCGCACCCTCAACTCTCCTTTTGGCTATGTCCTTCTGGTCTAAGGAGGAGCGTGCGCTTCCTCGCTTCCCATTTGGTTGATTTTCCTTCTGATTTCAGGAGGCGCGCGCATCCTCTTTGTTTGAGGCGCGCGCTTCCCCTCCCATATTCTGGTAATTGCTCGTTTTCGTTCAATCTTCGGTAAGTCATAACTTTCTCACCCGGTCCGTTTTAGGTGTGTAAGCTATCGTTTTAAAGCTCTTTTTGAGTACTTCGAGATAAGCGGGTTTATTAAATGAAATGTCTAAGTATTGTTGAGAGTGTTGGTTTGGGTCCGTTTGTGATCATGTTTGTAATGTGTACCATTGTGCTCTCTTTTGAGTAACTTCATGTGTGATGTTGTGTTGATTGATCTCTTCATGAGAATAGTTTGCATCCTTTGTGATGAATTTGGCTTGGTTACCTACTTTGGAATCAATGCCTCGTTGTTGTTTCAAGCGAGTATTTATTACTATATGCTTGTATAGAGTCCAGCTGGCATTGTTGTGTTTGTTTTGGGCAGTGATGTATATTATAATGGCACGAGCCGAGTCCAGTATAATGTACTTCACTGGAACCCAGTTTCCCCATGTTCAGTGGCCTTGAGTGGGATGCCCCTTCCCGTGATCGTGGTTGGGATGAGCTAGCTCCTATGGTGAGTATTCTAGCTATTGGCTTGGGGGTATGACTATGTGTTATTCCCCCCACTACTGGTTGTTGTTGTTACTTGGTTCCGGAACCGGCTTCAGCTCGTTCATGCTGCTCAACGGACTCTTTCAAAGGATGGTGTTCCGTTTATAGAACCTTGGCTCAGTATCCACTTATGAGTGTTTATTTCAGCATTATGTGTTATGTGATGAGTGGACTATATCTTTGTGTTATATGCATATGTGAATGCCTATTGATTGTTCCTTTGTGATTATCATGTTGGCATGAAATGTAGTTGCATATTAGTAGCTTACTGAGATTTTATCTCACCCCTTATTTGTTTACTGTTTTAGATAAGGGCGTGCATCGGGATAGGTCACTTATCACAAGGAAGGCGTCGAGGTGGTAAATTCTTTTGGGGTATGTTTGTAAAGGTTACATTATGTAAATGTATAACCTTAATGGGTAGTGTATCCGTGACTTGATCTTGTAACACCTATTTTTGGATAATGTTGGTGTTCATTCTTTTGTATAAGTTATTGTAGGCCTTCGTGCCAAGTAGTTTAATTTTGAAAGTTATTTGAAAGTAAAGTGGAGGTTTTGCACTCCAAAGTGGATTTCGTTTATCTTTATGATAGTTTTCGAAAAGTTTTTGTTAAATGTGATTTATGACGTCTTCCGTGCGCGTCCCGAGCGTGGGGCCATGTAGGACCACGGGTACGGGGCGCGACAAAACTACTTTTGGAAAATAATTTCTTAGAAAATGAAAATGTTTTTCAAAAATGGCATAAACATGTTTACGGTTGTTTGGTAAATGTAAAGAAAATATTTTCATATGAGAAAAAACAATAATACGATTAAAAAAATACCGGGTAGGGTCAACGTCTGGTGGGGATGGAATAAGTAAACATAAGGTGGGATAGGTGTAGTGAGTGGGTTAAGGTAGGTGGGTGTATGTAGGGGAGTTGTTAAAAAATAATTTAATATTAGAAAACAAAAAGTTTGACGGGTGTGGGGTGCGTGGGTAGGGGGGATAAGGTTGGGGTGGGTGGGGATGAGAGTGAGGGAAGTTGTTAAAAAATAATTTAATACGAGTGAAAAGAAAAAGTTTTTTATTCACACAATTTTGAGGGAAACTAGTTCCTCCATAAATTATAAAAAATCATGTTTTTATAGATTTTTATAGAGTTTAAGGTTTAGGGTTTAAGAGTAATACCAATATTAAAAAGTGGACTTTTATAATTTATGGAGAGACTAGTTGGGTGTGTGAGTGGGAGCGTTAATATTTTCCAAAAAATGACTTAGTGATGAAAAATCCGTAAGTCATTTTAATGAGAAAAGTGAGAAAAACATTTTCCCCATTACAAGTACTTGACAAACACCAGAAAATGAGGACAACATTTTCTGGAAAAAAAAAATCCTTTTAACAAACAGAGCTAGTTATCAGGCTCATGATAACTATCGCATTTAATTTATTAGTATTTTTAAAAGAATGAGTAATTAAAAATAGGGTCTGATATTGTTTTTGTTTTTCTACTTTAGGGCCATATTTCAAATTTACCAATTTAGGCCCAATAACAATTTGCATAATTTTATCTTGCTTTGAAAGAAAATTAAGAAAATTGTTTACTCTCTTCGTCTCATTTTAAGTTATAAAATTTGTCATTTTTGGTGTTCATTTAAGATTGCAAAAGCTTAAAATAGAAAGTTTATAATATCTTTCGATCAATGGGACCCAATTGTCACACTCATATAAACTAACACACTCACTATTCTCTACCTCACTTTTTCTTTCCAACTCAAATATCTACACTCACAACACATTATTTTTAACTTTTTTCTTAACCTTAATTTTTGCAATTTGAAATTGGACGGAGGGGGTATATATTTGGAGGAAATATTATATTTTTTTCTTTTAAGAAAGTAAGAATTTTCTATACAAAATGTAATAATCTTTTTAAAGTTAATACTTTAAGAGTAGAAAGTAATTTGAATATAACAATTAGAATTCTGTAATGTAACAGTTTTTATTTATAAAATGTAACAGCATTTTTGCAAAGTTTTTTATATAGTTTAATTTTTCTATTTTTTTTATAAAGAAAGTAACAATTGAAATGCAATAGATTATATGTGTTCTACAGATGAGTGTTTTTAGAGGAAATGCTATGTATTTTGTTCTTTTAAGAAAATATTTTTTTTTATACAAAATATAATATTGTTTTTAAAGTATATACTTTTGGAATAGATACAAACATGTGGTAAGTTAAAATCACTAAACAAAATCAAATTACCTCTACAAATAATGCAATTTCAATCTTATATTTATCCTTAATTTACATTTCAAAATAAAAACTATTATATTTCAATATAAAAAATATTACATTTCTTTATAGTAAGTGTTACATTTGTTGACGATGAAAATTCTATTTTTTTAAGGTTTAAAAATATGATTGTATGAAAATATCTCAAAATTCTATCAAGACACTAACTGTGTTTTCGGATCAAGATATTTCATTTTAAAGGTGTTGGATGTTATTATTTTTATTTTTTATTAAAAAAAAACGCAGGTGGCTAGCTTAGAGTATGTGTGAGACGGTTTCACAAGAGACCACCTCCAATTTAAATTTAAATGAGTATGCGTGACAAGTAGAATAGAGTAAAAAAAAAAAAAAATTTGAAAATTTAAGAAAAATGATAAATCAATGAAACTCAAGTATTTTAATATCTAACTCTTAAATCAATTTTTATTTTAAAATAAATAAAAATTTGAAAGTGAAACGTCTATTGTGAGATGGAATAGAATTAAGTAGTAAAGTATACACCCCCTGTTTCCAAATTCCCAAAATAGATGTCGTTTTAGACATTTTCATACATATTGAAAAATGTAGTTAATGCATGTGAAAATGTCTCATACGCCCCTAAAGTTAATCCAGTTACCTAAGCAATTAAATGATTGTGCAATAGATAGTTCACTGTCATTAATATGAGTATAATTGGTATATACAACAACAAAAAGTATTAAAAATAATAAAAGACAAGTATTTTGATACAAAACTCTTAAAACGACATTTATTTTTTTTTTTAAAGGTGAAGGGAGTATTTTAAAATTGACTCAAGCCCTAGAATGCCAAAGAAGACCAGAGTTTATCGAATCTGGTTTGTTCTAGGATACTTGGCACACTGATGATGTATTTGAATATTGAGTCAACTTATTTTGTTATGTCAATAAATTGTACAGCTAGGTAATTACGTACATGATTTGCTTGAATCACTTGAATACAAATCAAACCAGAAATAATTTTATTAATTTTGGCTTTATTAGTTGCATAGATTAACACATTCGTCATCAAGCACATGATATTACAGATTGTGGTCTTTTAATATTCCATCTGTCTCAGAATGATAGTCCCCCTAATTTCATGAGTTTCACGAAATAACTTTGAGTAATAATTAAGGCTACTTTTAATTATTCTAATGAAAATTTTGAAATTGTTCTTGATACGCCATTATAAATACTATTAATATCCATTTTTAGATTCACATTAAAATAATTATAAGTAGCATTTATAACTGCTCAAAGTTCCTTCGTAGTAACAACGAAAAATGGTGGACTATCTTTCTGGGACGGAGGGATTATTATAAAGAAACTAACTATAGGTTCACCTGTCGTATTCAGGAAATAAGAGTATATTTTATTTCACAATATATATAATATTAAATTATTGTACTTTAAGGTTCAAAAAATATATTTTCTTCGTCTCGAACTAAGATTTATGTTTTAATTATGCACTTTTATTAAGGAACAAGCTTTAAAAATGAGTTGAGGATATAATTGCTTAAAATATTGTTGGTCCCAGAAACACAACAAGGGTATGAAAAGAGGCTAGAGGGGGGGGGGTGAATAGCCTATTTAAAATTTCAACCCTTTTTCAAAATTCAACCTTTATGCTTACACTTGAATTTTGCGGTAGATAAAAACCACGCGATCAAGTATAAAATGCACAGCGGAAGTTTTCGTTGAAACAAGTTAAGAGTTGGTCTTGATAAGTTCAATGCGGTAGGTTGGTTTGCGGTAGGTTAAAGTGCGGTAGGTAGGAGTGCGGTAGGTTAAAGTGAGGTAGGTTGAATGATTGAAAATTTGTGTCTTAGAGATTTTCGGCAAATGATAAGTTAGTCAGATTTTAACTTAGGCAAGGAGGTAGACAAACAAACACAATTCACAATTGTTCTTAAATCTGAAAGATCAAACACTAAAAGACAAACAAGATTAATGTGAACAAGTGAAGAACAATATGAACAAGATGAACAAGACTTAAAGTAAATTTGCAGAAAGGTAAAGTGCAGTAAGTAAAGAACACAATGATTTGGAAATGTTCGATCTGTTAAAAGATCTACGTCCTTTACCAAGATGATCAGTCTTGGATTTTGAATGAGGTATATATTGATTCTTGAGTACAGATTACAAAGATGAAGTATGAATCAACACATATTTCTATGAAGTTCAAATCCTAGACTTAGACCAGTGTATCCCTAATGATTCAATCTATGTGATTGATCAATCGGGGTGAGTGTGTGTGTAAGAATCAAGAGCTCTTTGAAATCTATATGATTTTAGAGCCTAATGAATCTTGTGCGAGAGGCTTGAGATTTGATCTTGAAGGTTGCTGGAGATTTGTTGAAGACTTGAAGGTTGAGTGCTTGAAGATTCGAATGATTCTGGAAATCTTGAGTATGATCTTCAATCACCAAGAATTTCAACAGCAATTTCTCTCTTAGAATCTCAGCTTATCTTCAATGAAGAATTCAAGGTCTATTTATAGCCTTGATGGAGAAACTAGCCGTTTGAATTCTTGGAGGGCAAGTTTGGAGGACAATGAGCTGTTGATTTCTAATTGGAGCTCAGTCTGAGTTGTCCTTTTGTTGCAGAGTCATGGTGGTCCAACTGTACTAAAATGACAGTTGTATTCAAATTTGAAATTTGAATTTGCAACGTTCAAAACTAACCAAGGTAAGGACACACGTGTGACTATGGTTAAGTTTGAACTAACTTGAGTTTCTTCAACCATGGTTCCATGCGGTAGAGATTCACGCGGTAGGATGGAATCATGCGGCAAGGTTATCTGCGTCCAGCATAGAGAATGCGGCACCTTGGTCATGCGGTAGGTTACATGCGGCAGACATATGACCTACCTCATTTCTCCAGACTTAGAAAAAATTGAGGGTCCTAATCTGCTAAGCCTATCAAACTAGAAGGTGGACTATTCTAAATGAAGTACAAGTACTTCTTACAATATATCTTAAAGTCCACAAAGAGTAAAATAAGGTTATGGGATCAATCAAATCTAGGTAATAGGAGTGGTTTATAAATAAGCATACCCAACAAATATTATTCATAGTGCAAGTAGAAAGAAAAAAAAAAAGTAAATTGTAACTTGTAAGATGTAAGTTTTTTGTTTTTTATCATAAAAGCAACAAAGTTGTCCAAAATACTATTCATCATTTGCAATTTTTGAAAAATGACTCTTACTCTGAGATATACCAACCATCCATTAACTATTTTTTATTCCACTTTCTCTCTCCTAACCTACTATCTACACTCACAACACGTCACTTTTTTTCACTTTTTCCTTAATTAATAATGCTTAACTCAAATTTTATAAGTTAAAGAGGGAGGAGGGAGTATGATTTTTGAGTCGTGCTTGGAAATTAAGGAAAAAATGTTAGTGGAGTAAGTGTTGTGAGTATGATAGGAGAGAGAAACTAGTTTCCTCTTAGGGCCTGTTTGGTAAAGCTGAAAATTAAGCTCTGAAAATGTAGAGCTGAAAATCATTAAGTTGCTGAAATATGTAAGACTTCAATTTTTATTTTATTTTTTTAATCTTACCTCCTCTTACCTTGTTAAGACTTGCCACACTAGCTTAAAATTAATAGTTTATTTTAAGATAATCTTAACAATTTAAGTGATTAAAACTTCTCTTACCAAACAAGCTTAATTTTTTAATCACTAAAGTGTTCCAAATTAAGAGCTTAATTGGGTTACCAAACCGGCCCTTAATACTGTGAATCTTAAATTCAGTCGCTGCCGTTAACTCAACTGAGGAATTTAAGGGAATTAAATTTTATGAAATTAATATTGCAATTCAATGTTTTTAGAAATAAGTTTCAAAATAAATTTCAGTTTCAATAAACATTCTCTAAGATTAAAATTTTGTTTTTCTTGAATGAGGATTAAAATTTTGTTAGAATCTTAAAGAAATCTCTTAATAATGAAACTAGTAAATAGGATAATTGTAACACCCCGAAAAATTCTAATTTTCCATAAATATCAAAATGTCACAATTTACATCTATACAATACTAAATACTATACAAGGTATCACTAATCAGCCCAAATTCTCTATAAACTGCTCCGCCCCAAATCCTTTCATCCCGATCATCGCTTAACTGCAAAACTGAAACTGGAGGGGGGTGAGCTGGGGGGCTCAGTAAGAAAGGGGATACACAATATCACATAAGCCAATGGAACACAAACACCAAATAACACTGTCCATGAAATTATAAATATGGACATGCCAATAAGACTCGCATTTCATAAACCAAACAACCGATCAATCATACTTTACAGTCCGATGTACTAATTATATTCGGGTCCAGTGACTCAACCAAATCAACCGAATTGTTGGCCGCCCTCGACGGAGCCGGACCCAACACAAACACAATAACCAATAACCGAGCCCACTGCGACCGTCACATAATTAGCTACATCGCAGCTGTTCCATATAACAAATCTCATAATTGAGCATAATAACACATAAAGTATGCTTTTCAAATAACCGTAATATTTACGGACAAAATCCAATATCAACGCAATAATCAAGTGAGACCGAACAAATGATATACGTATCAATAAAATGGAATACTACGATAAGACGGTTATAAAATGAAATGACACGGAATCAATACTGCGTAGTCTCCCTTACCCAAAATACTATAAACGGAAGGCCGAACCTCAAGCTAAAATCTCAACGGGCTTGGTTCACGCTAGTAAAAAAGAAATGAGTTGATTATGTTCTCGGATTCACTCTTAATGTATGCAAAGAAGAGCACTACACATTCTTTAAATAGTTGTACTATCAACTTGAAGTACAAGCCTAGTCATACTATACTTCATTATGCTAAGAACACGTCATACTATGCTAATGACTAAGGCTTCAATTTTGATGCTCATTTTGCATCCACGTAATATTCATGTCTAGGCCCACACCAAAGAAACTCATAATATTCAACTACTAACTAAATCTGTCTCAAAATGCCGTACTTAATTTCAGGATATTACAATAATCCAATCCAGATATCTTGTACTTAGTAATTTTTCTTTTTTTGGTTGTTATAAAGAGCAACCCGATATACAAAGTATCACGACGTATCAATGGTCCGAAAAATAGTCCCCGCCACAAAAATAAAATGTAGACATTTTTTAAAATAATAATTAAAAAACTATAAAGTGAAGAGAGTTTGTGTTTGAAACCTAAAGAATACTATGAATCAATGATAACGGTCTGAATTTGTTTCACTTTTAATTTCTTGTTCTTTAAAATCTTATATATATATATATATTAAAGTTGGTGAAGAGGGATGTGGTATGTGGACAAGTCATGGGGGAAGGATGAATTTGGTGATGCCACATCAAATCTACCCTAATAAGTAAGTGACTTTTCATTTTTTTTCTATTAGCTAATAGTATTAGCTAATAATATTAGTTACTATAAAGGGTAACTATTATAGTTAACTATTACTAAGAATAGTAATAGTTAACTATAGTACTTAACTACTATAGTTATTTATTACTATTATTAGTAATAGTTAACTATAGTAGTTAAGTATTATAGTTAACTATTACTATTATTAGTAATAGTTATTATAATAGTTAACTATATTACTTAACTACTATAGTTAACTATTACTATTATTAGTAATAGTTAAGTACTATAGTTAACTATTACTATTATTAGTAATAGTTAACTACTTATAGTAACTAATTTTATTTAATGGTTAATTATAATTATTAAAATAATGATAGTTAACTATTAATAGTATTATTAGTTAATCATAATAGTTACTATATAAGTTAACTATTATTATTAATAGTATTAGTTAATCATTATACAATACATGTTAATAATTACTATTGATTGTACCCGCTTCGTCCGAGAGTAAGAGTCCTACTTTCTATTTTTGTACGTCCAGAGTAATAGTCTATTTCCTGAAATGACAAATGATGAGAAATAATGAATAGAGTTTTGGACAATTATACCCTCAACCCACTTGCAATGTTTACCAATTTTCTATTGTTTCTTTAATAAGTGTGCGTAAACAAGGTAAGACTCTTTTTCTGGGACGGAGAGAGTATTAATTAATCATAGTAGTTACTATATAGGTTAATTATTACTATTAATATTATTAGTAAATAATAATAGTTATTATATATGTTAATAAATATTATAAATAATAATAGTAAATTAGTTTCCCGTGCAAAAGCACGGGTTACCCACTAGTTAAATTAAGATTAAAACATAAGCAAACATCTGTCGATAACTAAGGTCATTATGTTGTTTTTGTGAAGGTGACTAATATCTATTACCCCATAATAATCTTTTTGTTTAATTATTCAATTTTTTTAAGCATTGTCTCATTTGTCATGTTTTATTGGAATATATTTTTTAATTTGAATTGTGTAAATGAGGTTTGTTTGTTTTTTTAAAAAAGAATAATGAAATGACAAATGAGAAGATTTTGAATATAGCGTGTAATATTATGTATAAACCTAACGGTACGCATAATTTTCTGTTTTCGAAAATCATAAGCCATGTATTTTATTCACCTGAATTTGTGAGGTTACTCGGGCTCGTTTGGTAGCCTGATAGGATTAGCCCATATTAATAGTCGAAAAATTAATAATCTGGGGATTAATTACACCACCCTTTTTTATGGGTAAATATGAAGGGGTTAGAGGGGATAAGACTGGATAAGAAGCTTCTTCGAATTGTGCCTAGGATTATTAATCGGATTGCATTTAGTCTATCAAACACCAAGATTATTGGGCTAATAATCATATTCAGCTCTAATCAAGCTACCAAACGAGCCCAGTGGTTCTTTAATCCTAACTGAAAATTGTTTAGCAATTGATCTTAAAGGATACGTATTCATAATAACCAGACTAAAATGATATTGACATTTTATTTTCGAGACAACTGTCACAAGTTACAACGCGTAATCAAATTAATTTTTTTAACCAAACAAACCAAAATATATCATGAAAATATAAAGTTTTCTTTTTTACTTATGACATGCAATATGGGGCCCTACATATAACTATTCTTGCCTCCTAGGTCCAAAAAGGAAAAGAGACATAATTACATAGCCCAATAAAAAACCCAAAGTTGAGTCTGGTTCAAACCAATAACCCTCATTGGGTCAGATCTAACTGTATTTTGTTATAGAAATCAAGGTTCTAAAAAGTGCTAGACGCCGTAGCAGCGCTTAGCGCCTAGACGTGGTCTAAACGGAATTTAGGCGGGGCCGAGAATTTAGAAATAGTTATAATATTTTAGGCGGGACTTAGGCGTTTCATGAACACCTAGCGCCTAGGCGGCCTAGACGGACGTCTTTTAGAACACTGATAGAAATCATAGAAGAATTACTACCCGGTCCCGAAATAAATGTCACTATTTTTTTTTACGTTAGTATGAAGGGACTTTGAGTAATAATTTAGAGTTAATGTAATAATTCTAATGAAAATTTAAATTTTGTACTGCAGTTTAGAATTCACAGATCATAAAAATTAAAACGCTCAACAACACAATTCTTTGTAATCTTGTCGTATAATAAATTCCTCTTTTTTGTTGAGAGCTTCGTATTTCTCTTCTTTGTTGAAAGAAGTGTATTTATTTATTTCGTTGAGAGCCTTGGTTTTCTCTTCTTTTTTTTTTTTGTTGAGAGACTATATTTATTTGTTTGTTTGTTTGTTGTTTTGTTTATCAAGCAATTGTGACGAATCTCCCATTCTTTCACAATGAAGTGAATGTCATTGTTCTTATTACTCGTGGATGTTTCGTGACTTTTGGGATGTCTGGTACACGTTTTCTTGTTTACCCGTGTTACGGAATATGGATCTCCTGCTCTACACATGGATCATCATTACGCCGGCATTATTATCAACTCAAACCCACCACGGGTCAATTCAAACCCACTACGGGCACCCAACACGGGTTAACTCAAGCCCATCATCAACTTGGGCTGGCTCTGATACCATATTAGAATTGAGTCCTCATCCCCTTAAAAGACCTTGTTAAGGGGTGAGGTTAGTCAATCTATATAGTTCATCAATTTTACTCTCCAAGTTGATGTGGGATATATGAGGCTTCAACAAATATGGTGTGTCGTTTGCGGAAGTCATTGTATGGGTTGAAACAAGCTCCAAGGTGTTGGTTTGCAAAGCTCGTTACCGCCTTAAAAGGGTATGGGTTTATTCAATATTACTCTGATTATTCCCTGTTCACCTTCAAAATGAAGGATCTTGGGTCCTTGAAATAATGCCTTGACATAGAAGTCGCTCGCAGTGACTCTAGGTTGTTTCTATGTCAAAGAAAATATGCTCTAGATATTATTTCTGAAACTGGCTTGTTAGGAGCAAAACCTGCTGATTTTCCCATTATTCAAAATCACAAACTGGGTCTAGCTACAGGTAATGAGCTCTATGATCCGGAAAAGTATCGACGGCTTGTGGGAAGACTTATCTATCTTGTTGTTACCCGTCCGGATTTAGCCTACTCCGTCCATATTTTATCTCAGTTTATGCAAACTCCTCGAGTCGAACATTGGGAAGTTGCCTTGCGAGTTGTCAGGTACCTTAAGGGCACACCTGGTCAGAGTATTGTCTTGACAAGTGACAGTAATTTGTCTTTGAGTGGTTGGTGCGATTCGGACTGGGCTGCTTGCCCTACTACCCGAAAGTCACAAACAGGATGGTTGGTTTTTCTAGGCAATTCACCCATTTCGTGGAAAACTAAGAAACAGGACACAGTGTCACGGTCTTCTGCAGAGGCTGAATATCGATCTATGGCGGCCCTTACATGTGAATTGAAATGGTTAAAAGGTCTTCTACTTAGCTTGGGAGTGCATCATCCAAATGCTATTCCTCTCTTCTGTGATAGTCAATCAGCAATCCATCTTGCTCAAAATCCAGTTTTTCATGAAAGGTCAAAACGTATTGAAGTTGATTGTCATTTTGTTCGTGATGCAGTCAAAGACGGTCTTATTGCTCCTTCTTATGTTCCTACATCTATGCAATTGGCAGATATATTTAGCAAAGATCTTGGAAAGAAGCAGTTTGATTTTCTTTTAAGCAAGTTGGGCATTTTGAATCCACATGCTCCAACTTGAGGGGGGTGTTACGGAATATGGATCTCCTAATGGGTTTAGGAGATCCGATTGCTATTAATTATAGATATGATAGATATTTAATTAGATTAGAATTGATCTTTCTTGTGGCCTACTCTTTAGAATCCTTTCCTAAATAGGATTCTCTTTGATTTACTATAAAACCATATCAAAATCAATAATATGATCAAGCTTTGAAACCCTAAATATTATGTTTTCTCTTATTCCGTGTCTAGTTTAATATGGTATCAGAGCCTGCCCAAGTTGATGATGGGCTTGTGTTAACCCGTGTTGGGTGCCCGTAGTGGGTTTGAATTGACCCGTGGTGGGTTTGAGTTGATAATAATGCCGGCGTAACGATGATCCACGTATAGAGCCCATAGAACCGGCATACACGTGAGGGGTCGTGTTGAAGCCTCATATATCTCACATCAACTTGGAGAGTAAAATTGATGAACTATATAGATTGACTAACCTCACCCCTTAACAAGGCCTTTTAAGGGGATGAGGACCCAATTCTAATAACCCGGATTCTCTAAATACCGAACGCTCAGCGCAAAATCTTATCCAAATATGGCTTTCTTGAATGCCAGTTTGAGGTTGTGTCCAAATTTTTACTTAAAGTAGAATCCGAACATGTCATGACATAAAGAGTTGTTTTGTGTGCACAAGTTACTCTATACAAAAATATATAAAAAAAAAAAAAAAAAAAAAAAAAATCAAAACTGTGCACAAGTTACTCTATGCAAAAATATAAAATATAAAAAAATCAAAACAGCACAATAAAAATCTTATAAATATTAATTTCTCAACTGTAAAATTATTCGGAGGGAGGGATTAAAAAACTCATGTGTGAACCAAGTAGAGCCAAATATGAAAAACCAAATAGAGGTGAGGTCATACCACGAGGTAGCTTGAGGGGTGACATCTCTCCAACCCAAGTCTACCTTTCCAACATTAAGAAAAAAACACATTTTTTTTAATTCAATTATTTACATACATGTATACAGAGTACAGACAGCGATATCTAGCTTCACAACTACGCCGGTCTTACCAATCTTCATTTTGACAAATGCAAAATCAAACCCCAATTTTTAGTCTAAGGTGTTGTATAATTGAACTACACGCTTCATTCATATTTCAGCCGCCTTTAATTCAGGTTTTTTTTTTTTCTCTTCTTGACCATAATTTAAAGTTTTGACTATTTAGTTCTTTATATAAGTGTCAAAGATTTGTGTTTTGTCGTCTGGGTTTTTTTTGGTTGTGGATTTCTTGAGTTGGGTTTGAATCTTTTTTGGGATTTGAGTTGAGTTCTTCATTCTGGAATTGGAATGATCTGAAATAGTGAAGCTTTTCTGTGTTCTTGGGTTCATTTCTTGAATTGGGGAATTGGGTTTTGGGATTCTTGATCTTAAACAAGTTGGATTTGGTTTTTTTTCGAGTTTGGTGAATTGGGTTTCAAGAAATTTTGGTTGAATTTTGTAAAGTGATTGGTGGAAGACTGCAGCTCCCTGTTTGGAGCTGTTTAAAGAGTTTTGAGGTCTTCTCCTGTATTCAATTTGGGAAATAGGGTTTTGAAGACTTTGGGTTGACTTTGATCGTTGATTGCGGAAATCGGACATTTTAGATTGAACTTGCAACCTCTTCCCAACTACTCTACTTAATCGGACATTTTAGATTGAACTTGCAACCTCTTCCCAACTACTCTACTTTCCTTTTGTGGGTTTGTGAAGTGATCAACAACTATTGTTGTTGATTTGTAAAGTTCTTGTGAACTGTGGTCTTGTTTGCTATTTTCGGGTTTCATTTTTTGAGAACTCGGCAATGCTTGAAAGATGGGATTTATATGTTCTTCATTGAGAATGGCAGTATTGGTATTGAATCTTCTGTTGTTGTTGCAATTGCCACTGACATTTGCCTCTGGATTGTTGAATACGAAGGCTTGTGGAACTTACCATGTTACCTATTCAGGCCGTCCTGGTCATGAATTGTTTTACTTGAACGGGAAAGTAGTAAACAAGGATTTATTTTGCAAGGCTATAAGTGTATACAATACGCGTCATTGCTTTATTCCAAGAAATGTTCAGAGTCATTACTGCGAGGTGGATCGCTTTTCAGGTATGCTCCCATTTTCGGATGCTGATTTATGGTTTCGGTTTGAGTATCGGTTTGATTTGTTTTATTTTGTTTGTTTAGATGGTCTACTTGGGGAGGCTGGGAGAAGACTTTTACGAACTGTGGTTAGAGAGGAAACTCAAGGGGAGCAAAAGAGCGAGGGGGAGAAAACAAAGGATGATCAGAAATCTCTGTTAACTCCAAGGAATATTTCCATTGCAGTGCCTGGATTTTTCCTTTTGTGTTGCAGTTTTCTTTGCCCTTGCTTTCGTGCTAGAAAGAAGGAAACAGAGCATAATGCTCTTTCAAAGGAGCAAAGTTCAAGTGAGTGAATTTCTATGATATGCATAATTTCCTAGCAAGATTGAGATTCTAGTAAATGGCTGAACTATACTTCCACAACAAAGACAATCATACTTACTATTTTTATTTGACACTTAATAATATGTAGTATGTAGAAGTTTGAATTGTAAAATAAGACCTTTTTTCTTCGTGCTACACTTTGGACCGGATTGAATCACTGAATGGCAGAAATGAAGAATCACACTATAGTTGAACCTAGTAAGTGTATTAGCATGCATATTTTGGATTTGTTTCAAATATTTGTCAAAGCCCCAACATTGTATTTCTCTGCTAGCTTTAAATTTTGCCTAAAACTGAACTTTGCTATCCGTACTAGCTGAAATGCGGACGTGACAATAGTAGGCTGTAGGCTAACCCAATATTAATCCACATTGGCGAACCACATAACTGACTTCATGCTCATCGGAAGTTGAAAAATGGGGCCTACTTGACATATTCGTTGGTAGAGATAGACAGCCTCACGGTTTCCGACTGAAAATTGAATAAAAGACGCCATATTATTCAAAAAGGTTATTCTCCCATGAATAGTTTAATAAGCTGGAATTAGTTGCCACCAGGCAAGTAAGTGAATAAGATTATTTTAAGACACTCAGAGAATCAGTGTTAGGTTAAGTAACCATTCAATGTAAAGAAACTTTGTGATTAGATTTTTCCTATCTAATATTTTGCGAACCAGGTTTTACCGATTTATTACATTTTTAACTTTGTGTGTTCTTCGTGGTTTCTTATCTCCGATTTATTTTCCTTGCAGTGGATTCAATCTCCTCTTTAGAGATGAATTCAGTTTCTGAAAAGGTGCCTGCTAGTCCAATGCGGGTCCCACCTAGTCCAATGAGGGTCCCGCCTAGTCCGTCTAGGTTTTCTATGTCCCCGAAACTTAATAGAGTTGGATCAGTTCATCTAAATATGAGTCAGGTTGCTAGAGCCACTCAAAATTTCTCACCATCACTGCGATTAGGTGAAGGAGGGTTTGGAACGGTGTACAAGGCCCACCTACAAGATGGTCAGGTGGTCGCAATCAAACGAGCAAAAAAGGTAAGTTAATTCTAAAAGATCACGTTCTGATCATTTACTGCTTAAGCAATATTGTTTTCGCTGTCTAGTTACAAGTAAAGGCTCATTCTTATCCTTTAGGAACATTGTGTTTCATTATCATTAGTTCTGATCACTGTGTTTCATTCTAAAAGGTCCAACTTTCTATGTCTGGATGTTCCATCTAAAGGGTACTATTTGAAAATTCAATCTAATATTGATACAAGTTTCCAGTTTTTGCCTTGTTATGATAAACGTTAAGAAGTATATTTAATCCTCAAGATTTTAGAGTATCTATGATGCTTTTATAAAATGTTTTTGACTTTCTGACGTGGAATCTCTGAGTTGAATGGAGGGGAGTAATAAATTCATGAGAGAACTAATGTTAGAGAGAGTGAGAGTCTTTCTATTACTACCTCTATCCCAAAATGAATTACCTTTTTTTTTTTTTTTTTTAAATCCAAATTGTTCCCTAAATGATTTTTTACCATTTTTTTTCAACCTTCATTTTATACTTGCAAAACAAACATTTTGAAGCATATAGCAAGGATATTTATGAATTTTCACTCTTAAAGGTCAACCATTTTAGAGTGGTCATTCATTTTGGGACGGAGGGAGTATCTGAAAAAAGCTTTCTTCCACAATATTATTTTCTTCAACCGTTGACACCAAAAAGAAATGTGCAGGAACACTTTGAAGCACTACAAACTGAATTTAGGAGTGAAGTTGAACTCCTCGCAAAAATTGATCATCGCAATTTAGTGAAGCTGCTTGGCTACGTTGAAAGAGGAAATGAGCGTCTTATTATTACAGAGTACGTGCCTAATGGGACTCTTAGGGAGCATTTGGATGGTAAGGATTATCAAGTGTAAGCAATTATCTGGCGCAACAACAAAGTGTATTAACTTTACAGCTCTTAATTTTTGCTGCTTGTCTTGCCAGGTGCTCATGGAAGTTACTTGGATTTCAATCAGCGACTTGAAATTTCCATTGATATTGCTCATGCATTAACTTACCTCCATATGTACGCAGGTGATAACAATCTTCTCTCAGATACTCCCTCTAACCCCTAAAAAGAGACATTTTGAAAGTCAATATGTTTAATTTTATGGTTTTAAGTTTGTGTATTTCCCTCATTTGGCTCTTACATCACCTTCTCTTTCTTTCTTTTTGTTTCTTTTCATTTCTAATGCATAACTTGTTGGACCCACATCATGTTTTCGAGATGAAAGGAAGACGGGACTATTAGCTTTTTTTTTTCTTGGACTAGCAAAATGGAAAAGAGGACGTTTTGTTCAGGACTGAGTTTTTTTTTTTTTTTTTTTTGTGTGTGTGTGTGTGTGTGTGATTGTACTACCTCGGTCCCAAAATGAATGTCCGAAAAAATTCGAAATTGCTCTTAATCTAGAGTAGATTTTAATTTTTTTTTGGACATTCATTTTAAGAAAGGCGGAGTATGATTTATGATAAGATATGAATTGAGCGTATGAAATCTTGTTTGTTACTCCCTCCGTCCCAAAATGATAGTCACGTTTTTTTCCACGTTACTACGAAGGAACTTTGAGCAATGATTTTAGGTTGATTTAATTATCCCATTGAAAATCTAAAACTTGTTATTGATAGTATTGTTGATGATGTGTCAATAACAAGTTTTAGATTTTCATTAGGATAATTAAATCAATCTAAAATCATTGTTCAAAGTTCATTCGAAGTAACGTCGGAAAAAGTGTGAATATCATTTTGGGACGGAGGGAGTATGTTATAAGCATAACCCCTATCTTGTGTTTGCTTTGCTCTTGTTCTTGTATTTCATAATCAAGCTTATATTTTGTTTATCTTACAACAGAGAAGCAAATCATTCACAGAGACGTGAAGTCAACCAATATTCTTCTGACAGAGAACTTGAGGGCCAAGGTGGCGGATTTTGGATTCGCAAAGAGTGATGACATGGACACTGATAGAACACATGTTTCAACCAAAGTGAGAGGAACAATCGGTTACCTTGATCCAGAATATATGAGGACCTATCAACTCACTCCTAAGAGCGATGTGTATTCATTTGGTGTTCTACTCATAGAGATTTTTACTGGCCGCCGTCCTGTTGAGTTGAAGAGACCCCCTGAAGAGAGGGTGACTATTAGATGGGTAAGCTCCTAGTTCTTTACTGTACTTAACAAGAACCTAATCAGTACACGTATCACAGTTGTCATATCACTTTCCCAACTGGGTTGCAGCTTAGGGTCCAATCAAAACTGAGGGATTGTGATGCCAATAGCCCGTGAATCGTGATAATGACTGAACTAGAGAGAAACGTTCAAGAAAAGTAATCCGCCCCTTCCAAAATGAATGACATTTTTCTAAAATAAAAATTGTCTTTAAATTGTCGTTAAATGATTTTTCACCTAAATGTTTTTCATAGTTCATTACATGCAAAACTAAAAGTTTGAACGCGGATAGCAAGGATATTTATGCATATTTTTTTTTCCTACTAAAAGCCAACATTTTCAGAATGCATTTTAAATGGAAAGTAGTCATTTTTTTGGGACGGAGGGAGTGGCTCTTTTTTTTTTTACAAAGAGACCAACTTTCATTAAAAAACTAGAAAAAGAAAAAACTGCCAAATGACTTTTAAAGTCTTTACAAAACCCTGATGGGACCCAGACTGATCTCATCATGTTACCTCGAGTATAAGTGTGAATTAAAACTTTTGGTTTGATGAGGGAGGATTCCCGTAATTTGGACATTCATTTTGAGACATTTATTTTTGTAAAAATAGACAATTCATTTAGGGACGGAGTGAGTAATAAGAAAATTAAACAATTCTGGGTCGATTACATTGCCTATGTTTTCAAGTTCTGCTTGGATGAAAGGCCACCTAATGGTTCCTAAGGCTGAGCCCTTTGTCGTCCTATTACAGTGGGGGCTTTTCCTGCGATTTATAATTTATTTAAAAAAACGTGGATCATTTGTACATGATGTTTGCTCTTGTTTGACACTAATATGTGTTTATGCAGGCCTTCAAAAGATACAATGAAGGTAGAGTGATGGATTTGGTGGATCCTCAAATGAGGGAATCGGTGAATCAGGATATACTGCATAAGATGTTAGGTTTGGCAATCCAGTGTGCAGCCCCAACACGAGCTGATCGTCCAGAGATGAAGTCAGTGGGAGAGCAGCTATGGTTAATTAGAATGGACTACATGAAGACTGGAAGAGGAAGGTAATATGTTGAAAACTATCACGTTGATCTGGGCCTTATCCGCTCATTTTGGATCTGTAAAGCAAGCTAGACCTGGTTCAAACGAAGCAAGCTTGAATTTTTTTTCGTTCAATGGAGTCTCGTTCTTGGAGGATTGTTTGGAACGCTTTTTAGCAGAACTTGAAAAGAAAAGCAAGAAAATATATACGATACACATACGACGGACCTCCCATTGTGTATAGATTCATGAAATTTGGTGTGTTGTTTATCCTTCATGTTTCTAGCTGTTCATTAGATAGTTTGATCGAGTGTTGGATTCACCCAATGTTGGTAATTGTTATCGCACATTATGATGATTAATATGAGCTGAGATTTGTGTTTTTTTAATTGTTCAAATTGTAGACCTAGTTGGCATTTTAATGCTCATAGATTTTTTTTATTTTTTTATTTTTTTAAAAATTTTAATGGATCCATGAAGTTCTAACGTCTGCGTTAAGTTTTTAACATGTCTGTTAAGTTTATTAGGTTTGACAGGTGAAGGAAGAAAATGAAGCCAAAACCCATAGTTGTACAGTGGCAAAAATGAACTGAACAATGCATAAAATACAGTGAATAGAAATGAAGCAGCACATTATAACATTTTATCAAAGCAAATAAGAAAAGAATTTATAGAACCAATTATTTTATGAATTACTCCCTCCGTCCCAAAATGATCTTCACGTTTGACTATTCAAACTTTTTAAGGATTTGAACACTTGCTTCAGTAGCCATGTTTAATTTATACACTTTTAAGCCTAAATCGTAGAGATGTGAAGAACTTTTTGGGACAATGAAAAATGGCAAGTGAGAAGATCATTTTGGGACGGGGGAGTAGTTTACAACATAAAAGTCAGCAATTAAAAATACAACTTTCAGGGTTCTGGTTGTTTATGAGCTAAACTGAAAATGAATAGCTATTTGTATTTCAGCAGTCTGTGATGTTGTACAGATGACCATAAACTACTCTACAGATTTTGATTTGCATAGTGTTAATGGGTTGGTTATCATACCCTAGAAGAGTTTACTCAAAGCCGGAAGCTTTAACCGCAATCTTCTCCATCTGCTTCTCTCCAAAGAAGGATGGACACCCAGTATATGTTCCGGCATGAAGTCGTGCCTCGTTAATATCCCAACAACCGGCAATTTCTGCAACCCCCAAAAAAACAAACAAATGAATTCAAATATCAGCGACACGTTAGAGAGAATGGTCAATGTATGGTCAAGGGTAAAGCTACAAGTCGAAGGAGCATAACCAAGTACATCAATGTAAAATGCTAATTACGATCATTGTACATCAATATAGGCATGCATTGATGGTTGTACTGTACAACACTTTAATGCATACTTGTGTTTTCCGCTTGCTCAAAGAATTGGCAGACAGATGGGAAAAAGTTCTTACCCCGGAAATCTTAGGAATCACCATGAGGTGCCTTAAACCAACTTCACGGAAAAGCAAGAGCGCCTTTGCTAATGACATTGTCTCCACAACTGTGTAGGGCGAAGCATTAGTGAAAGGATGTAAATCTACATACATCTCCATTTCCTCCCGTGTCAATTCCATATCGCCGATTTTGTCCTCGTTCCCCAAACCCTTTTTCGCAAAATCCTCTGCAGCAAACTGCTCAAAGGCATTGTTGCTGCCTGTGCATGATCGTGTGTGCAAGAAAGCTTTCTTCTTCAGCAATGTAACAAGGTGGGCTCGGAGAATCAGACCGAACAAAACAGGTGACTCAGAGAATGGAGGCTCGTCTATAATAGGAAACCCGTTATGGCCTGTAGTTGTCAGAACATGTATGATGTTGCCAACCTTCTCGATGCCATTAAAAAACTGCAGTGGGCCCGTGACTACATCACCAACCGTTAGCTGCCTCATGTATGGCTCGGCGTGAGTTTCTAGGTAAGGAAATCCCTTTAACTTCATTATAAGGTCATAAATATTTCCGTTAAACGCATCAGCTACTGTCTTGGAAACCAGAAGAACCAACATTATGAGCGGTAACAGTAACAAGTTATTGGTCAATTCCAAGATAATAACACACAGAGAAACTGTCATCCTCATGGACCCGCCAAGAAGTGAAGCAGACCCCAGGACTGCAAAAAGGCCATGGTTAAGAGTAGATTTTGAGCCGATTAACATTCCAATTAAACGCCCATAAGATGCCCCGGTCACAATGACAGGGACGAATAGACCAGTGGGGGCCACAATTCCATAACTAACAATGCTGAGGAAAAAGCAAGTGACGAAGAATAACAAAATTGATGTTTTCTGAAACTCCGCGTCAGTATTTTTGCTGAATAAGTTCTTTATTGCATCATCATTGGTGTTGAAGAAGAGACTTGCAAGATCATTGTAATGACCAGGAGGACATTGGAACTTCTTGTAGTTACCAGACCGGCCAATGGTCGGACAAGGTTCCGAGGCATCAGCTGGGCAAGGTCGACAAGATGCAATCCATGGTAACCCAAATAGAAAACAAGACGTGAGGATGGAGATCAAGCAAGCAAGAAGTATTTTGTAAGCAATGCCTTTCCTGGAGAGAGAGAGAGAGAGAGAAGTCCGCAAAAGTAAGAATAAGGTGAGTGATATAGTCTTCAAAGATGCAGAAAATTCAAGCAAAAGATCACAAAGCCAAAAATTGGAGCTTACTCGTTAATCAGATTGTAAATTCGGAGAACTCTACCCAAGAGGAAATTGTATAAACTTCCCAGAATGCCACCTATAACTCCAAGAATAAGAACAGGAGGAACATCCCTTAGGTGGTAGGTAATATTTGCTGAGGTGACATCATACATTATCAGACCTCCGGTACCGAATAGTCCACATTTGCCTCTCAAACAAACATCAATCAGAGCCCGAAGAACAATTGCAACAACAGCTGTCGTGAAGAATGATCTCCATAATAGAGCACTTCTCCACCTGCATATTGAATCCTTGAGTAATTATTTTGCTTATCGTGAACGTATAAAGAATGGACTTCATCGGGCATTTAGTAGGAGTGAATTTACCAAAATCTGTAGCCTTGAGATGCACTTGCAGATCTTTTAATTCCTAGGTTTAAAATCAGAATTGATACGGAGTAACATTTTGTTAACTTCCTCTTATTTCCAACAATAGCATAATTAGTACTGCCAACCTATTTCTTTCATATGTCATACTGCATCAACTGAACAAACCTTTGACAGCAGCTTCAATGTTTCTTTCACCATCTTATCTCATTATTTCCACATTAAAATTAAGGTCTCATGTTTTCTTTCTGGCAGCTAGAGTTTAAAATTACTTGAGTTACCAAAAATAAATTGAATGAATACAACATTAGAAACAAATACAATGAATTTGGAGAAGGCATAGTCAGAATGAAAATGATACGTTACTAGTAGGTGTTATATAGGACACCGAACTAGATAAACATAAAGGCAATTAATGTAGAAGGCATAGTCAGAATGAAAATGAGAAAAAGACAGAGAAAAGAACAGAAAAGAAAGAATGAATACTAAAACACACTACTATTCAACTTAACTATTATGTTAAGGAATCAATAACACCAAGAAACTGAATAATATAAGTACAGTGGTGTAGAGGATGTATGTATTTATACCAAGATGCCATTTCTTCAAGAGCAAACAGCACGCCACCAACTGGGGCACGAAAAGCAGCAGCAATCCCCGCAGCAGATCCGCATGTTACAAGATCACGTCGGTCCCGATCATTCTTGAAGAATCTTAGCCATTTCCATGTCAACCGGTATTTCTTTGACCCACCCTGACCTGTTATTGCCGCAATGCATGCAGCAGTATGTACCATTGGCCCTGCCTTCCCAACGTGAAGGGATGCTGAAACAGCAGCAATGCTACCAACAATCTGTAGAAGAAGTCAACATCTCCTGAAACCATAAGTTTAATAAAAAGAAGGAAATACCGAACAACAGTAAGGGGCAAGAAGAGACAGTAGATATGTACTAACATCCACAAGGAACCCCCCAGTGGCAGAAGATACATGACATATCATGTCCCTTTGTGGAAAATTTTCAGGATGTTTGGAGTTTGGTGGATGGCAGAGGGGAACAATTGCAAAGGAAACGACACCTGGATCTTTGCACAAATTAGACGGTGGACATGAAAGGAACTGAACAGGAAGATGATTGAGGGGGTAAAATCCACTTACAAATGCAATTTGATACTCAATCCCGAAAAAACTTATGGAACAAATGGCCCTATAATGGATTATGACAAATCTTAGTACAATATGCTTTTCATAGCATCTGATATCACCATTTTTATGTGAAAAACCAATACTCCCTCCGTCCCATAACAATGTGCACGCTTTTGGGTGTGCATGGAAATTAAGGAGAGAATAATAGTCGGTAGTTGTGAGTATGAAAAGTGAGGTAGGAGAGGGAAAGTGGGGTAGGGAATAGTAGTTGATAGTTGTTTTGAGTACAACAAGTGGGTCCAATTGAATAAATAAATTTACAAATTTTCATTTTTTGGAAACTGACTAATCAATGGGACGCTCAAAAGGGAAGTTTGTGCACACTGTCATGAGACGGAGGGAGTATTGAACATTGATATTAGCCGACCACAATTCCGCAAATCCTTGAGGCTTTGTTGTTGTCGTTAATCGCAAATCATGTATCTAATCCAGTGTTCTAAAAGAAGCCTGTCTAGGCCGCCTAGGTCCCGCCTAGGCTCTAGGCGTTCATGAAACGCCTAAGTCCCGCCTAAGATATTATAACTATTTCTGAATTCTCGGCCCCGCCTAAGTCCCGTTTAAACCCCGACTAGGCGCTAGGCCCTGCTGCGGCGCCTAGCGCTTTTTAGAACCTTGATCTAATCACAGTGTTCCCTGTCTAAGTCACCTTCCTGAATACTAGTGTTCCAAATATGCCAGCCAATGTGAGGGTACTGCGGAATTTTCATATGTTAAAGCTTTGGGATAGCCCAATGCTATATGCTATAGCACATGATCATATCAATTGATATCTAATGTTTGTGAGACTGACTAGTTTATGGTTCTACTTGTGCCATTGATTTGTTTCAACAAATATTTTTTATTCCATCTTATTCCCCTCATTCTTTGCGTTTAACTTTACACCGTTTAAGTCACCTTTCTCCTTTGCTCCCCCTCCCCCCTCTATCTCCCTATGATGAAAACTTAGTTTAAAGAAATTGATGATGGATTTTTCTTTGGCAACCACAATCCATTCCTACTATTAATGTATCTCAGTTACAGGAAAAGAGATGTATATCATCTACGTACCTTAAATGCTTTCAGAAGAAAGTAAACATCAAAGCACAAAGTCATATGTATTAATCACAACATGTGCTACTAAATTACCAGCTAAGAAATTCATAAACACAAAAACAATAATTAGACATAAGAAAAGTCCATATCATCCTATCAGAATCTAAAAATCACCTTAACAAGCAACGTTCTCAGTGAGAAAATTGCGGGAGCATCCACACCATTCAAGTAAGCCTTAACTTCCGGTATACCAGAACCAGCAGCCTCCGGCGCTATTAAGGCGGTAATCAAGCAGGCAAACAAGGTAAGGCCAAAATTTGAAGCAGCAAAAACACTAAATGCAGCCAGATACCTGCAAAAAATAAAAAATCCAATCTTAAACCATTACACATACAACCACTTTCCAACAAACAAAACTGTTGTCCAATAGTAAGCGAATACACAACCACAATCTAACATGTCAAAACAAAATCTAAAACAAAATTAACGAAATCTATAAGCTAGAAGCTTAAAATTAAGAGTAAACTTTACCTGTTTTTGAACATCATGTTGGAAGTAACGACGAATTTGATGCCAGCAATGTTTTCAACAGCCAAGTTGTTGCAGAAGCCAATGAGACTGACTATGAATCCAACAACGAAGCACAGAATCCACTTCATAAACGTGTACTGACATATCTGGATCTTACTCCTACTTCTCCAATCTTGCTTGAAGAAATCATTCTCAATTATCCTATCAATCCAATCACAAAATCAACATAAATTCACTGCTTTTTAGTGTGAGAGAGATCAAAAGAAGAATAAGAGTATGTATGTATGTATGTACTCGTAATCAAGGCTTTCAATAGGGCAGCGATTGGAGCCGACGATGGCGACTTGAGAGGTGACGTTGGAGGCGTTACGGCGGAGACGGAGGTCGGAGTGGTGGTGGTTAAGGAGAGGGAGGGTTAATGATTCCTCGTCTACGCCATTGGCGATGAAGGTGTCCGACATGGCTTAGAGATTGGAGGAAGTTGAATCAAATGGCGAGCATTGATTGGTTGATTTATCAGTGAGAAAGAAGGAAGTTCGAGCCAATGTCTGTTACAGTTGCGGACTGGGTAGAGAGGGTGAGGGTGGGCCGGTGGGGTCAATCAAGGTCAGGAGTCGTCAAATTTTGTTAATGTATATCTGACCTGGATTTTACCTGCTCCCGTCAAACACGATTATTTTTTTAGGATAATAATCTACACTACACCTCCTTCGACTTCTACTTGTCCCTAAAAGGAGTGGCTCATTGATAAAGTCAAATCTCACCAACCTGTCCGACCCGTCTCTTCAAATTATTGTGTAATCGGTTGATTGGTACATCTGATTCTGAAGAAACTTAATTCCGATTAGAACCAGACCAAACTAACTGAACTCATATGCAATATACAGTATTTATTTAAATGTACACTGTATATTTCATCCGTCTCACCTCACTTGAGACTTAAGGGGTGGGCACGATAACTAAGGAAAAATAATAAACTAAGGAAAATGTGTGGTAGAAAATGAGGAGAGAGAATGAGTGAGGTTAAAAGTAGGTTGATTGAATAAATCATGTGGTGAAAAATGAAGAGAGAGAATGAGTGGGTGGGGTAGATTAAATACTCCCTCCGTCCCGCCGGAAACTTCAAAAAAAAATTATGGCACAAGAATTAAGGGAAAAAGTGAAAAAGGTGATGTGTTGTGAGTGTTGATAGTTGAGTGGGAGAGAGAAAGTGGGGTAGAGAATAGTTAGTGGGTTAGTGGATGTGAGTATGAGAAGTGGGACCCACTAATTAAAAAGTATTAAAAACTTTCCATTTATGGATTTTACAATTTCTATGGGACGCCCAAAATGGTAAGTTTTGCAATTTCCGGCGGGACGGAGGGAGTATAAAATTATAAAAGAATGACCATTTTGGGAAGTCTCAAGTGAAGTGAGACGACCCAAGATAGAAATAAATCTCAAGTGAAGTGGGACGGAGGGAGTATATCTTTTATTATAAGTAACATTATATACTTATGTTTGAATTGTAATTTTTCAGAAAATCTTTAAACCCACTTAACATAAATATGTAACATTATACTCACCCCAAACCCTAAAGCCTTAATAGATTATTATTAATGCTAAATTTATGTTTGTGTTTGATCTTGACAATGTTATGAGTTAAAAAATTTTGAAAAAAATCAGCTTTAATTGTTCAATAAATTGCAGAACCAGAATCAGTGTAAGAGTCTTGATAAGTATTGGTTTGGTTTTAGTTTCAAATCTATATATATAATATAGGAGAGTTTTTATGAGATCCCACAATAAGCCACATGGAATTACATGTCATAATTCCATGTGAAATTCTACTTATCACCATCCAATAAGCTTGTGACACCTATGTTGACATTGCATCATAATTCAAATTTCAAATTGCTAAAATATAGAAACAAAAATTACTCTTCAATTTAAGACATTTGAAATAAATAATTTAGGCATCCATCATATTTACTTAGACTAAAGATGACTGGACACAATTGCCCTTCAATATATTCTAATTTTTCAAAAAAAAACTAACCGTAAGTAATTAATATGTTAGGTATAGTATATTTGTATTTCATTAGATCAGATTATATATATTTTTTACATTTAAAAACACAAATAAATAGATGACAAACGAATGAACAACTCAAGAAAGTGAAATTATACAATTAAAAAAAAAAAAAACTTGACGAATATCAAAATTAAAATTAAGTGAATTTACACATATAACTTTTAGTCAATATCACAATAAAGATTAACTGAAATTACACACATAAAGATAAATAAAAAAGTTACATTTTCATAATACTTTTTAGAATTTAATTCAACTTTACAAATAGATAGAAGGTCGATTAATTTGTTTTATTTATGTTTGATTTTTTCGCAAACAAAAATAAATCAAATCCACAAACTAACACGACGAACTTAAAGTGTATACATCTTAAAAATGAGTAAACCCATTAAAATTCACCCTCCACACTAACTGTTTTGTTCCTCAATTATTTAGGTCTATTATAAAATCTTGATCGCAACTCATACTGTTTTATCTCTTATATTATCTTAATAATTAACAATGTAAGCATCAGTTTTAGCTCAATTTTTGAGAGAATTTCAGATGAGGGTTTCATGAGTGATATAGAAATACATAATCTAGACATAGAAACAACTGACAACGAAAATAATAGTTGTTGCACATATGAAGAAGGACAAACAGGGGAAGGGGTTAGTGATATTGGGAGTTAAAGCGATATAATCGAGAAGCGCATCTAAGACATGTTAAGATGTCGTGGCTCGCATCATTGGTGATGAATAAGACATGCAGGTTGGAGAAATTCGCGTCTGGTAACTTGATTGCTGGTTTGTGGAAGACAAATAAGGTGAATATTATCAAGAGTTATTAATAATTTATGTTTAAACTCTTTACTTAAGTGAAAAACTATCAACGCTTGCTAATTTAAAATTTTAGACTATTACATCATCATATTTATGGTATTTATCTCATTAAATTTAATTATATTTTAATATGTATTATTATTTATAATCCTTAAGTAATTAATTTTAATATGCTCCGTCGAGTATCAACGGGCTACTTACTAGTTTTTATAAAATTAGAGTATTGATTCCAATCTTGATTATGCAAATTTTTGTCAAAAATAAATCAAATTGGACCAAAAACAGCCCCAAGAGACACTCCATAGAAAAATTGATATGTTAATTGTGGTAGATATGAAACGGATTAAATAAGTTTCAAAATGTTCACATTGAATCAATCAATTGGAATTGCAAGTTTCAAATTTTCTTTTGAAAGGAACTTTTATATAAAATTTTCTTAAAATATATAAACTTGCACGTTTAGATTTTTCTTTATATAGTGCATTTCGATTTTTTCACACTTTAAATTTTCTTTTTCTTTTTAAATTGTTTTCCTTGGACTTTATCTCACTTGTTGCTAAGAGTAGACAAGAACAAAGAAGCTTAGTGAGCTTCCCCCCAGTATTAGGATTACAATTTACTCCCTCTGTCCCTAAATGAGTGTCCAGAGATTTCTTGAAAATGGACACTCATTTAAGAACAGAGGAAGTACAAGTTATTTAGGTAAGCAACTTCATCCCTAAATGAGTGTCCAGAGATTTCTTGAAAATGGACACTCATTTAAGAACAGAGGAAGTACAAGTTATTTAGGTAAGCAACTTCATCCCGCAATTGAAAATCTTTTGCCATAGATGTTGATTGCATATCTTTCACGTTATTGTTGTCATCATTTGGTTGCTTTCAATCATTAAAAATGGACAATGATACACATAGTGAAAACTCAAAGGAAAAACTTATAGTGAAACATGTAAGAACATGGCTTGCAACACAAGTCATTTAATAATTCTATACATGAAATCATACCTATAATGTTAATATAAAGTGTAGTGAATTAAAATAATGTGTAGAATTCATGGATGTAATATTACCTATTTTTGATGGGCAAAGTGGTAATTTAACATCACTAAAGGTTGAAAGGGTGTTCCCTAAATGAGGTGTCTATTGGTTTCATATATAAAGGGTTCTCCTGTTGGGTTTCGTGCAATCATGCGCAGCGGAAGATAGACATGAATAAAACCCAATAGCCTAGATCCGCTATGAACAATAATTCATAATAACAAGATGAAAGAAACTAACCCTTGTAGATCGTTATGTAAAACTTGGATTAAGCGTTAAGACAAACGCCCTCTACCGGTGATCCACACAACGAACAGATTTCAAGAACACCTTCTTGAACTTGACTGCTAGGTCTTCGGATTGATCAACGATGTTGAAGAACGATTCTTCAAAGCTCCTAACTATTATTGTGACTTGATAATTGAGATTAATCGATCACAATAACCCAAAAATATAATGTGTGATTTCTTTCTCTAAGAAAGACTTTGGAATTGATCAAATCAACAACTAGGGAACAATTCCCGTCAGTCTGTATTTATATTCAAGGGGTTTCAGAAACCCTTTTGGACTTAGGTTTTCTTGTTCAACAAGAGTTTTCCTAAAAACTGATTCTGCCGGCAAAACCATCCGTACGGATGTTTCTGGAAGCATCCAGATTCAGCCGTACGGATCCTTTAGGTAGGACCCGTTTTACTTCGTTTTTCTCTCCTTTTAATTATTCGTTCTGCGTGTGTGACCCAATAGGGTTATACTAAGTTGGCAACGAGTCCGAACCAGTCAAACCTCGTAAGTCATAAGCGGACTCTAGCAAGCCATTATGACTACCCAATTAGTATAACTTTGAACTCCAAAGTTTTCTAAAATAGAACATAACACAATCTCTTTGTTACACGATGTCTATTGAACGTAAGCCATGGTCAATGGTCAACTTACATTTGTTCAATGCTTTTTCGATCCCGAATGTATTGATAATACAAATCTTATTTGAGCACGGCCATGCATTTCATCAATACCATTCATCGAGTGGCCAAAGCTTGACATCTCTTTTGACGAGGAATAAATCCCATCTTGGCTTATTACTCTTCCCTACATGATTCCGATTATGCCAATCATATTCTTTATAGCTATCCGGTTAGGGATAACGTTTGAATATGTCAAACGTAATGTTCATCATGTGAAGACTGTAATAACCTCAGGTCTAAAGATTCCAGTGATATAACTATATGAGACTTAATTATGACATTGTGACCATGACATAAATCTCATAGGGGTCAGTCCAGTATTTGTTCTCCAACAAATACCCATAAGTCTAATTGTATCCCATACACCATAATCATCATATGATTATCTATTAAACTTATACTAATAATTAATCATAATTATCAGGGACGGGGATTATTATAATAAACATGCAAAACACATAATAATCAAACATTCAATATTTTTATAAATAATAACATTTGTTTTACAAACAACATGCCTAGGGCATAACACCAACATCTCCATCAACCCTAGAAATCACTCCATTCATTTTATTTTCTCTCCTAAATAATCTTCATATTCCTAGAGACATTAGAGAGAAAAGGCACAATCATTTAGAAGAACTCCGTCCCCTTAATTCTTCTTCTTCTTCTTCTTATTCTCCCTACAACATCTGTAATAGATTCAACAGGTATTATTTCGCTTCCGCCTTCATCTTCTTCCTCATTCTTATTCTGAAAATAAGCGTGGCATTCAGGGATATAAAGAATTGTTCCAACAATTGGTATCAGAGCCCCGTTCATTTTGGTTTAAGTATGGGTTCTTCTTTGAGAAAGTTTTGTACTTTCAATTTGATTCATTTTCCCTGTTGAATCATTAAGTTTTAATATTGATTAGGGACTCTAATTCGTTCATAGAGTACTGATAATCATCATCTAAAATCCAGAAAATGGTTTGAAAGTGTTTTGTTCATTAAATTAAAATGGTTCAAGTTAGACTATCCCTTCATAACATGGTTTTATGTTTTAAGTACATACCATGTGGATCTACTTACTTGATTCCATTAATTTTAAAAGCAAGATTATCCTAAATAACATGGTTTTATGTTTTAAGTACATACCATGTGGATCTACATGTTATTCATGCCTTTTGAGACAAAATATGGAAAAAGTGCAGCAAAAATGCATGAAACGGTGGCTTTAGCCCGGTCGGGTATTATGTTCCGCCCGGTCGGGTCTTATGTTCCACCCGGTTGGACTAAATGTGTTTGCCCGGTCGGGTCTTTGGTTCCTCCCGGTCGGGCATTGTATGTTGCCCGGTCGGGTATTAGGCATTGCCCGGTCGCGCATATTCACTATTCATAGGATTTTTGCCTTTTTCAAGATGTTGCACAATTTTGTTTCCCCTTTTGAACAAAACCATGATTATTTTCAAACCTTAAAGTTTTTGATTAATTATATGCTTTGACAATTTTATTCATTGTTTAAATAATATTGTCGCCTAAGTGATTTACGTTATTTAAACCCTAACATTGTAAAGTGTTGGATGTTTGAGTTGATATGTGAATGGCTTGAATTTTCCAAAGAAGATCTTGACATTTGACTAAACTTGGGCATTCATGTGGTAACAAGTAAAATGAACATTAGGTTATTTTCTTAGATGCTTATGTCGGCCCAAAGGAAGATTAAGTATTTATTAAAATATAATTTCAAATTACTTGTTACCTAAGGCAGTCATTTATGAGTCAACTCGCAATCAAAAGATTAGTTTTGATGTCATGTTGATTGTCTTGTTGATGAATTTCATTGATATAATTAATCATTATTTATTATGTAGTTTCTTATTTATGTTTTGTATTCATTCTTGTTCTCAAAATTCCAATAAATTTGTTTATTGCTTCATCTATAATTACTGCTATGAGTACCGTTGCAATGTGGGACTAATTATAAAACTTGGAAAACAAATAATTATAATCTTGGGCTATATAGAACTCGCATTAAGGGATTCGTTTCTCTTCTTATTGCTTGAGTGCTGAGAAGTGACACGCTCTAACCGCGTAAGCCTAATGATCATAAAGAATATTGTCCCGGAGACCTTTTGGACGGTGTCTCTGAGGATATTGATGCTACAAACATTCCTTGCTACCCCTGAGGAAACTTGTTTCCATAAGGTATAAAGGGTACCGGGAATTTAAGGGAGTACATTTTAGAAATAGTTCATCTATTAACAAAACGAAAAGACACTTAAGCTAAGTATATCGGATGATATTCTTGTGCATTTAGTTTTAATCTTTCTTCCTCGGTTTGGTTGCTTTGAAGTGACCTATCAATGTCAAAAGGACAAGTGAAATATTAATGAATTACTTTCACTTATGACACAAGAAGAAGATAAGTTAAGAATAATTTAGAACTAAAGGTACTCATTTAGCATCTACCTTTTCTCATGGGACAAGAAAAGAGGGAAAGAAACTGTGGTTGCAAGTAAAAAGAAGCTTAAGGGATCATCTCATGATCATAAAGAAAAGAAATGTTTCTTTTGCAAGGACCTTACTAACATGAAGTTCGATTATCCTAAGTCTCACACTTGGCGTGAGATGTATATCATTTGGTCTTGTTTGTATTGTATTAAGGCTAATTTGGTTTCAGTTCCTACATTTACATGGTGATTGGATTTTGGTGCAACCAATCACATAAAGATGTTCAAGTAGGATTGCCTAAATTACCGAAGACCTAGTAAAGATGAAGAAATTCATCTATATGGAAACTAGGAATCCGGTTAGAGTTATAGGTATAAGGATCATTTAAATTATTGTTAAGTACTAAGTATTATTTTGTATTAAATAATATATTTATTGTACCATCATTTAAATGGAATCATGATATTTATCACAATATTGGACAAGGAAGGTCACTCTTGTTCATTAATAATAAGTGTGATCTCTATTTTAATTCCAAAAGTTGTTGGCACTAGTACTTTGTCAAGTATTCTTTCTTCACTTGACATTATTCAAACAATAAATGTGTCCCTTAATAATGAAACCAAAACTAGAAAGCAAAAGTTATCAAGTAAATTTTATTTTATTTTTCATTAAGGCATTTGGGTCATATTTCCAAGAGGAAAATTGATAAGCTTATGTTAAAGAAAATCTTAAACAAACTTGATATTTTGGAAAATACTTTTGCATTAAATGCCTTAAAGGAAATTTACAAACATTAAAAGAATAGTATTCTCGAGAGTATCAAGTGTTTTTAAAACTAATACATATGAACATTGTGGGCCATTCATTATTCCTTCGTGGAAAGGTCAACAATAGTTATTACGTTTATAAATGACTACTCTCAATATGGATGCATTTATTACTTCATGCAAAGACTCAAGTTATGGACGTTTTCAAGTCTTATGAGGTCAAAGTTGGAAATCAACTTTGAAAGACTATTAAGAACATTAGGTCCAATCATGATAGAGTATATCATGGTTGGAATGATTGTTAAAGGGAACAACGTTTAGGTCTTTTTTACTCGCTATTTTGAAGAGTGTGAGATTGTCTCCATCTACATTAAGCTGGGTACGCCTAGCATGAATGATGTACACAAGAGACATGATAAAATCCTTAAGAAAATGGTAATAAGCATGTTTTGTGCTTCTTTTACCTCACTCATTATGGGCAATACATTAAAACCGCAGCCCTTATTCTCATTAAATCTCCCTCTAAGCTACTAATAAAAACCCTTTATGATTTTGGGACGAATAAGGAACACGTCCTTAAATCATCTTCATTTATGGGGTTGTCTAAAATAAGGGTAGACTTTATAAGTCTACTAAGGGTAAGTTAGACATAAGATTGTTAGTAGTTATTCATGAGGTAAGCCGAGAGATCTAGGGGATATATAAATTTTACAACCCGAAAATTTGAACATTTTGAAACGAGAAAAGCTAGGTTCTTTGAGGATGTTGAATTTAGTGGGAGATTAGGTGTAATATTTTGAATTTGGAAAAGAAAAGGCATCCATTTCTTCACCTCTTCCATAAGTTCCAATTGGATTTCAAATTTTGTACTTGATATTCAAGAAGAACATACAATTCAAAATAAATATGGTTTCCCTATAAATATTGAACAACATGAAAATGTTGATCATAAGAAGGAAATTCAACAACCTCAGAATTAGTAAGAACCGGTGCCCTTAAAGAGATACAATAGAGTAAGAAGGATTGCAATACCGGATAATTATGAGATGTATCTTACCGAGAAATTAAGGACACATAGGTTTAGTGGGAGATGAGCCATTCATCTACCATAAAGCCATTAATAGTCCTAATTCTCATAAGTAGATTAATACCATATATAAAGAGTTGAAATCTTTGAAAGATACCAACTTTTGGGATCTTTTTACATTACCTAAAGATGTGAAACCTATAAATGGGTCTCTAAGACCTAAAAGGATTCGCAAAAGTAATGTTGAAAGATATAAGACCCATCTAGTTGCTAAAGATTTTTTCAACTCATAAGAAAGGCATTAATTATCAAAAAAGAAACATTTCTCGGTATCTTCTAAAAACTCTTTTAAAATCATTATGGTACTAGTAGCAATTTGTGTCTTAAGCTACATCAAATGGATATTAAGAGAACTTTTCTTAATGGAGACATTGAAGAAACTATCTATATGGAGAAATTTATTTATGACTTAAGCAAATTTCTCATTAATGGTATTTAAAGATTAATCAAGTTATTCTTTCATTTGGTTTTGAAATGAATCTTGATAAATATTGTGTATACCATAAGTTCAGTGGGAGTAAAAATTATAATTTTGGTCTTATATGTGGGTAATATTTGCTTGCTAGTAATGTTTTAAACCTTAATAAAGAAACTAAGAAATTTCTTTGGAATGAAAATTCTTGTGAGGCATCCTTTTGTATTAGGAATCCAAGTTCACTGTGAGTATTCACGGAGTATTTTGGGATTATCACAAAAGGCCTATATAGAAAAGGTATTACAAAAGGTATAGCATGCAAAACTATAAACCACTTGACACCCCTAATTTTAAAGGAGACATGCTTAGTCTCTAACAGTGTCCTAAAGTTAATTATGAATCCAAGTATATAGAAAATATCTCTCTTTGCATCAGCAGTAAGAAAGCTTAATAAATGCGTAAGTCTTGCATTCAATGTTGGGATGCTTGATCAATACAAAAGCAATCCAGAAAGAACATTAAGTAGTAGCCAAAAGAATGATATGGTATTTACAAAACACAAAGATCTACATGCCTATTTTTAATCGGATAATCTTGAGATCATTTGGTATTCCGATATTTGTTAAAATTACATGGCTACATAAGTTTTAATGGACTGTGATTTATCAAAACAAGTGTCGAAAGACCAATTAAGATATGACTATCAGGTAGCAGTTCCGTACTCTAACAAAAGGATTATGGATTTAGACATTAAATATCTTGTTATAAAGAAAAGAGTACAAAATGAACAGAGAAATACAACTTATTATAACAAACTCCATAATTTAACGGATCCATTTATGAAACGTTATCATCTCTAGTGTTTCACGAGCATGTTGCTCATATGGGTGTAACAATTTGATAACATTTAATGTAGTGGGAGTTTTGTGTTGTACTTCATTAATTGTTCTATTATTTTTTATCTCATTTGGTTAAGTTGGACTAGTTGGAAGAATATGTATATATTCATTATGATTCCATGCTACACATCTATACTTTTGATCTATGTCATTTAGTTGGATTTGTATACGTGATTATTGTGGGTTTAGTTGCGAATAAATTACAACGACTGCCCCTTTAGTCCTTATACTTGGATGACTAATGGACGAGATTGTTATAGATGACAATAAAGTGCGCACACAAGGGTTGTCGTTTGTGTTATATTTATGGTTTTAAAGGAAAGACTTTGTTTTGCAACTCAAGTGGGAGATTGTAAGAACATGGCTTGCAACACAAGTCATTTAGTAATTCCATACATGAAATCATACCTATAATGTTAATATAAAGTGTAGTGAATTAAAATAATGTGTAGAATTCCTGGATGTAATATTACCTATTTTTGATGGGCAAAGTGGTAATTTAACATCATTAAAGGTTGAAAGGGTGTAGTCCCTAAATGAGGTGCCTATTGGTTTCATATATAAAGGGTTCTCCATCAACCCTAGAAATCACTCCATTCATTTTATTTTCTCTCCTAAATAATCTTTATATTGCTAGAGACATTAGAGAGAAAAGGCACAATCATTTAGAAGAACTCTGTCCCCTTAATTCTTCTTCTTCTTCTTCTTATTCTCCTTACAACATCTGTAATGGATTCAACAGGTATTATTCCGCTTCCGCCTTCATCTTCTTCCTCATTCTTATTCTGAAAATGAGCGTGGCATTCAGGGATATAAAGAATTGTTCCAACATCCGTTGGATGGGTTTTTAGCAGTGGGGTCCACAAAGATTTATTACAATCCAACGGATTACAGAGTTTCGCTATGAGTTTTCCCTTTAAGTTTTCACTATACATATCATTATCCAAAATTAAAATGACGTGAGTTGTGTTTAAATAAGTGATTTAGTGGTTGAAGTCAAAACTCACAGGGCAATTTGCAATTCGGTCACCTGAGTTTGTTCCACTTTTGCAATCCCCAACCTAAGTTTGTAAACCTGCCAATTGGTGTCCTAAGTTTGTCATTTTTTTGCAATTCGCAAAAAAAAAAAAAAAAAACTAACTGGTGTTAGTTTTTTGACAAAATCAAAAGCATGTGTCATGCACATGACTTATAAAGGGTTATTGTTGTCATTTCACTTAGTAACCACCACCATCACCATTCTCTCATAATCCGGTCACCATCATTTTCCCAGATTCCGGCCACCACCAAAACCATATTTCTAAAAGTCAACAACCACCACCACCCAAGTCTAGCCACCGCTACCAACACTTCTCCTAAAATTACCAATTTCACAAAATCAAAGAATAAATCAGCAAAACAAAATAAATAAATAAAAACTCCATTAATACTAACAATTCCAAATTCTAAACAATTTACTACAAAATGAAAGATGAAAAAAATAACAACGCAGATCTGAGGAGGGTTTGATATCGTGTTCATCAAAAGATTAGATGAGTTGATCTCTGCAGTTAGGAATCGGAGTGGAGATAAAGATGAGTGATTTCGTGTAGGGGAAATAGTGGTCTGAGATTGACGATGAAGAAGAAGAAATGTGGATATGGGAGATGGACATGAAAAGGGGGGAAGGGGCGAAGAAGAGGGGAAAGGGGTGGGTAGGGGAAGAAAGTCAGAGATCTATGATTACCAGAAAATGAGTATGTATGGCGGGCTGGGGTTATCAACCTTAAGAAGAGTGGAGATAAGTGGTTAAGGAAGATGAAGAAGGAATGTGGGTAGTTATGGAAGATGAAGATGGAATGTTTGGGTGATATAGGGGGGATGAATCTGGACTGGGATTTGAGGTTTATCTTTTTGTTTTTTCTTTTCCTTTTCCTTTTTCTTTTTATTTTTTGAGTTAGTTTATACTCCCTTCGTACTATTTGAAGCTTCATCATTTTGGTGATGATACACAAATTAAGAAAAGTAATGAGTGTAAGAAGGGTTGTGAGAGGGAAGAAGTTACTGGGTATGACAAGTGGGACCTACAATTTAAATATGTGAGTGGGGAAAGTTAGTGGATATGACAAGTGGGCCCCATAATTTAAGTATGTGAGAGGAAGAAGTGAGTGTGTATGAAAAGTGGGCCCTACATTTTTTATCATTTTAGGAAATGATGAAGCTTTTAACGGGACACCCGTTTGGGTAAAATGTGAAACTTCAAATGGGACGGAGGGAGTATATCTATTTATTAATAATTATATTATTTAAAATATATTCTTTTATCTATTTTTTTAGTAATCTTTTTTATCTATTTAATTTTTTTATCTATTATGTTGTTAGTATATTCTTTTTAAACATAAGTTCAGTGAAATGACAACAATAACCATTTAAAATTCATGCATGTGGCACATGCTTTTGATTTCGTCAAAAAATTAACACCCAATTAGTGTTTTCAGTGAATTGCTAAAAAATGACAAACTTAGGACACCAATTGTCAGGTTTACAAACTTAGGTTGGGGATTGCAAAAGTGGAACAAACTCAGGTGACCGAATTGCAAATTACCCAAACTCACAATCTGCAAAATTTACTGATCGATTCCTTTTCTTACCTCCTGACTAAGATATTGTAAAAAAAAAAAAAACAAGTTGTTGCTTTCGAAATTGTTGTCATTATTTCAAAATATATGTTTATACTTTTAAATGTTGCTATGCTTATTTTTTATTTTTTTAAACATAATTATCTATATATTTTATCAAGAAGATAAGCTCATAGCTTATATAATTCTTGAAACACTACTATGTATTTATGAATATTATTAAGAGCACAAAATGGTCACAAAAAATTAAATATAATGACTGGTGCATTTAATTAGAGTGCGAGGGGTTTGCTATCGATACAATCAACAAGATATTGCAATTTTCTTTTATGAGTAAATTTTTGTGACTTTATTTTATTTCTTATTGTATTACTCTTTATTTATACTCCCTCCTGTTGGGAATTTAGTAGTACCCCGTTGCAATTAAGATTAAGATTACAATACCCACAAACACAAATATGAGAGCACACAAGAACAACAAGAATTGTTTGTCCAGTTCGTTCAACACATGAATGACGTCCGGGCAATCGCCAAGCCAATATATTATTAAATATTCTTTAATATGGTACTACAATGAGTTCTAGGTCGGAACTATGCTTATATAGGTGTACAAAGAAACCGTAAATCAATACATGGAAGAAAACTAGTTTAAATAGGAAACTAAGAAAAAACTGGGTTGTTTGGGTTGTTTGCAGTGTTCTAAAAATCGGCCTAGGCGGTGCTCTCCCGCCGCGATTTCCTTCAAATCGGTGCAATTCGGCGCTGGGCAGAGCTGGGCGGCGCTAGGCGGCGTGGTGGTGGTCCAGGCGGCATATCTAGCGAAATCCGACGTCCTCTGTAGGCTGTTTGGTTAGGCAACGTTGCATCAGAAAATTAGAAGGAAGAAGAAAGGTTTTTGCTGTTGTCTGATGGGAGGCGCTGTGTATGAAAAAGAAGAGAGATGGAGGGAATTGAAAAGATGATAGGGTTTATGTGGTTAGGTTTTCTTAGGAAGACTTAAATGAGTTGGGCCTTTATTTTATTTAATGAGTGCAAAGGGAATATATAGTTGGGCCGATTAAAATGGTTTGTGAGAATGAGAGTTAATGTACATCATATCTTCCACTTTTTGCAATATCTTAAGTACTCTTAGTTATATTTGTTTTTTTGTTTTAATATAAATTATTATTTTGTGACAAAAAAAATAAGTGACATTATTTTTTGGATAAATATTTATATACTTGTAGATTTATGAAAAAATAAATAAAATGGGCTAAATTCTAGGCCCCACCTAGGCCTCTAGGCGCTAGGCCCAGCTCCGCCGCCTAGCGATTTTTAGAACACTGGTTGTTTGTCGACGTGCACGGCCGTGCAGATTTTGCTACTCGACCATGCAACTCGCCCATGCACTATAGCTGAAGCGGTCATGCTCTATTTTTTTTTTCACAAAACAGTAGCCGCCTTTAGCCCCCTCCCCGTAGTGCACGGCCTTGTGCCTCCCCATGCACGGCCGTGCATTCCATGTTCTGCACCTTCTCGATTTCCTTCCCCCTTTTGACCCCTCCTTGATCTCCACAAAACCCCCATGATTTAGACCCATTTTCTCCCCTTGTCTCTTTATAATTTTAGGACTCTATCCCAACACCTCCGTTCCACCCTCCCATTTACACGAAGATCAAGAAAAGACAGAAATGATGTAAGTGTTGTGAGTATAAAAGTAAAGAGAGAGAATGAGTGGGAGAAATAGTAAAGATGCTTTGCCATTTTTGAAAATGGACATGTTAGGACCAATCTATTATTTCTTTAATTAATCAAAATAGAACCTGATAGGGAGATTGTTAATGTATTGATTGAATAGAGGCCTGCAAATTTGAGCAGTGTCCTAAGACAAAATTCCGTCCTCACTTGTCTGCAGTCTTGGACGTTTGCCTAGAGGATACAACTATTCTGGACAAGTTCTTGCACAAGAACTTGTCCCTGGCTAATCTACTTTATGTGTATCAGAAGAGAAAGAATGAGGAAGATGATCAAAATTTTATGTGTTTCCACAATCTGCAAGTGTGTTTATTTATAGGTTTTGGATTTGTTGTACAGACACAACTTTACAAACCAACATAACTGCCCAATGAAAACTGTCGTGGCAGTTGAAAACAGTTGAAAACTGTTTTGCAATATCCAAAAAGAATTTACAAATAATATTAAAAATACAACAACAACAACAACAAAGCCTTAGTCCCAAAATAATTTGGGGTCGGCTAACATGAATCCTCATATGTCATCGTGATAAAAGAAGAGAGAGAGAGAGAGAGAGAGAGAGAGAGCGAGAGAGCGAGAGAGAGAGAGAGAGAGAAAGAGAGGAAAAAGATGGAGAAAATAAAATAAAATAAAATAAAATAAAATAAATAAATAATAAAAATAAAAAGTACGATCAACCCCCATCATTCACATGAATTTCGCCCTCCACTCCGGCCTCCTCAACGCCACATCTTCATCCACTCCGAGTAAACTCATATCATTTTCAATCACCTTAATCCAAGTTTGCTTGGGTCTTCCCTACCCCTCGCCATTTTATCACTTCTCCACTCTTCAGGCCTCCTAACCGGTGCATCACTCGGTCTCCGTCTCACATGACCAAACCACCTTAATATTAATTTATACTAATAGTTTCAGCAGCCTATTTGGTCTCCAAGATTCAAGCTTTTTGATTTAGAAAGACTTGTGTCATGGGGCTATGCCCGATGACTTTTGTCCGTCTCGAAAAGAGCTTCGATTTGATATGCGGTGCGTTCCGTGGTTCATTCGGAATCAAAAGTTATGCTCATTTTAGCGCACAAGCCTAAAATCTCAAAAACCTTGAAAACTCTATTTCCAATAAACACCTTTGATTTTCCATAATCCCTCACAAGTTCCAATAGGACATACTCCATCCGTCTCTCTTTAACTTATAAATTTTAGATTTGACACGTTATTTAAGGAAAAAGTAAAAAGTTTATGTGTTATGAGGGTAGATAGTTGAGTAGTAGAGAGAAAGTGGGGTAGAGAATAGTATGTGGATAGTTGTATACGTGGAAACAAAACGATAAAACAGGTGAGTGATATGGAAGAATTATATTGGAAGAAGCACGAAGCTAGATAGACGGGTGAATTGGAGACCTACATCTCCGCAAAGCGTCAGATTTTTTTGGACAGATGTGAAAAAAAATAAACAAAAAAGAAACGAAAAGCGCCTCTTGCCTCTAGGACGGACGGCTGCCTGCCTTAATCAGCCGCCCAAAAACCTCCCCTCCCAACGACAAAAACTATTCCTAATCCACTCAACAACACTAATCGCCACTTTTCAACCTACCACCACCGTCGCCGATCAACTCTCTCTCTCTCTCTCTCTCTCTCTAAATTCATGCTGTAAAACCCTAGCAAGCACTAAATTCCTAGCTACAGATCTTCGGTGAGATCAAAATGTCGTTCGTCGCGGGGCTAGTCATCGGTCTTACTGTTGGCTTGTTACTGATCGTCGCCTTCGTTCGGTCAGAAAATTCTCGATCCAAGCGCCGCTCCGAACTAGTAAGTTCTGTATCTTTAATCCTACTGCTCCGGGGTTGCTACTTTGTACGCAATCGGAATTCCCTCTTCAATGCAAATTTGTACTGAAATGTCAACTGTTGCCTACTTGCGGTGCGAAATCCAGCACCTACTAACTCTATACTTACTTAATTGGCATGACTTGAAATCGGAATGAGTAGCTATTGTAATTTTATTTCTATTTGAATTAAGATGACATGAAAATGTCATCGAATGGAACGTTTATCTTTGTGTTTAGTTTTATTATATGTGGAAAAGTACTATTGTAGTTTATACATTTGCTCATGGAATAGGAATGAGGACTGTTACGTGGTGCCTAGGAAAACGGCTATTGAGATTTTATTTCTAGCTTTACTAAGATGAGATAAAAATGTAACCGAATGGACTGCCTATTATTGTGCCATGTGTGACATACCTAGTCTAGTTTAATTATGTTTGTACATGCTTGAATTGATTTTGATTTTTATTGATGAAGGCAACTACAATTGCGGCGTTTGCTAGAATGACAGTTGAAGATTCTAGGAAGTTGCTCTCGCCAGAGTACTATCCGTCTTGGGTTGTCTTCTCTCAGCGACAGAAGTTTAGTTCTCTTTCTCTATCTTTTTCACTGTGTGTACGTGTGTGTGTATATATATATATTCTTGTGAATTGTGAATGGGGACTGATGTGTGTGTTTGTCTGTTTAATTTCTGTTTTTCAGTTGACATGGCTCAACACACATCTTATGAAAATCTGGCCCTATGTTAATGAGGTTCGTCAATGTCTAAATTTATGTTTCTACTTTAATTTCTATCTTAATTTTTTTTTCTTTCTATTTTTTGTTATGGGGTGTGAGTTGCTTCATTTGTCTGTTCTATATATTCGTGATTGGATTACCATTCTTATGTATGATGCAATCTGATGGTCCACAATTACTCATTTTTGTCTGGTGCAATGTAGAAATCATGGTATTTACTGATTTATTTGATTCTGAATTGGGTGTTTTTAGGCAGCGTCTGAGCTTATTAGGGCAAATGTGGAGCCAGTTCTTGAGCAATATAGACCAGTCATACTGTCTTCTCTGAAATTTTCCAAGTTGACCCTCGGCACTGTCGCGCCACAGTTTACAGGTTGGCCTATGTGCACTGAGTTGCCATTTTCGTCGTGCCTCTTCTTATTCAGTTTTAGGTCATCTATTTTTCATATTATTTACGTTGTAGTTTCTACTTACATGTATTTTGTATGATCATTGAGGGACAGAGCAAGCAGAAGTAGAGTAGAAGTTCCATTTACGATCATTTATCAGCTGTTAGCTTGCATTTGATGCTTGCTATTTTCTCTGACACTGTCTAACATATAAGCTCCATCATTCTTTAGGTGTTTCTGTGATCGAAGATGGAAGTGGCGGAATAACTATGGAGTTAGAGATGAATTGGGATGGGAACCCTAATATAGTTCTTGATATCAAGACAAGGGTTGGCGTAGGATTGCCTGTGCAGGTAACATAACTTGCTTAGTCGCTTGCATAAGCTAGATGATTTTTTGTTTGATACAGTTGAGTTATTATGTCAACATTTTGCAATGTTCTTTTGCGGACCTCACTCAGTAAAGTACAAGAACGGTGAAGTGTGATTACAATGTATTATAAGGTTAAAAAGGCTTTCTATATTCTTTCCAAAAATAAAAAGGCTTTCTACAAACAGGAAAGAAGGAATTCTGCAGAATGATCATTAGTGAAATATTGAGGACAAAGTAAAGGCTGTTTTGATCTCGTCACATATTTTCATCAAAGCACTAAGATGTTGACTCCTTCCTACATTCATTCAGGATTCTTATCAAAACATGATAGTCCATATAAACTTAGTTGAAGAACAAAACCATCCCCTTCACAAAATCGGTGAAATGTGTTAATTGATATATATATATATATATATATATATATATATATATATATATCATGCTACAAATTTTCTGATAGGGAAGAAAATGGATTGTTAAAATTTCAGATTGTTACCTTACGGTCCTTACGTGAAATTTCATAAAGATGTGGTAAAATCTGGACGAGATCTCTCATAGGTCAAGTCAGGACTCAGTTATTCTAAGGTCATGTTTAGAACACAATAAAAGGATTGGATCTGGTGCTTGAGTTTAAATGAATCTAGAATGAGTTGTTTGGCTACAATGATGAAATAGCTGAATGAATTAAATGAAATGATTGAAAAGCTGAATCTAGTCTTTGGATTTTTATTTTATTTTTTCAAATGTTTTTGTATTCCTGTTTCTCTTGATTTTTCTTCATACTTAATTCTTATTTAGTTATCTTCTTAGCTTTCAATTTTTTTGTGATATTTTTTTATTCTACCATCTCTCCATTTTTTCATTGTTTTTCACCTCTTCTTTGACTACTCCATGCGCTGATTCATGTTTGCCGACTCCAAATCATTTTGGGACTAGGGCTTTGTTATATATCAAGACTAATAGGTGAGAGGTGGAACCCTGATTGAGAGCATTCCAAGTGAAGCAGGTTCTCCATTGTTGATTGACCTACGTCACGCACTAATGGAATGGATCAGCAACGATGTTCATTCCTTTCTTAGCCAGATTCCAATGTACCAAACAAGCTCCTTGGCCTTTACCCAACTCATACTTATGCTGTGACATTGGAAGCTTTGTAAATCACCCCTGCTAAATTGCTTGTTTAAGAGGCATTAGAATTATTTTTCTGTACGCGTAACTTCCTTGAGCTGTTAGCCAATGCTGTTCATCAATATCAAGCATGATGAGTGTGTGTTTCATCTTGAGAGAAGTGATCTTATACACTTAAACATGTATAATTCTCGTACTTGAATTACGATCAAACATCATAGCATTGTCCTTTCCTACTCCGTTTCACCTTCTAATTGATGTGAACTTTAACCTACAATCCAATAGTCTGAAGCAGCCTGTGATTTGCTATCGTACGTACTCCTTTTGTGGTTGATGGATCAATTAGGGTACACTTATCTCTATACGACCCTGGTTTAACCATATTAAATGTTATCTTCCCTTAATATGTCTTTTTAAGTGATTCTGGTATCTCATATTTCTGATTGTTATAGGTGAAAAACATTGCCTTCACTGGGGTTTTCAGATTGATCTTTAAGCCATTAGTTGAGGAGATTCCTTGCTTTGGAGCTGTTTCTTATTCTCTGAGAGAAAAGGTAATCTGTCTTCTGTAAGATATAAGGGATTTATTCTTGAGATGTTTGAGAGCAGATTTATAGCTTGTACTCGTGTATTGATGGTAGTCTTATAGGAAATGACTCTCCCAAATATGTCCCCTAAACATAATAACATATCTAAATAGCTTATATGTATTTGATGAATTGTTGTTTCCCTTTTCTTGTTTCAGTACTTCTGTCGTGGGTTTATTTCTTGGACATTAATAATTTTCTCTTGAACTTTGAAAATCGATTTACATATCAAACTTTGATAAGGCTGAAACGGGTTGATAAACGTTTCTATGAAGTCAAGGTCTAAAATATGTTTTGTTATGCTATTTCCACCTCCTCCTTTATTGGTATGGATAATTTTTGTGATGCTAAATTATGAGTTAACATTGAGTGGTGTCCATGTAGTAATTCGAGGGATCCTAGACTGTGTCCTATCTTTTTCGTTTCGCTGCTAAGTTCCATCTCCAACTGACCAGGAGTTGGATGTGATTGGTTAGGCGTCACATCACTTAACTGTGGGGCTACATCCTAACCATTCACATGTAATCCATGTAGGTTGGACTGAAAATTTTAATAAAATCTTGATGTCTTACCATTTCCGTAAAGGGTAGTAGAAAATTAGAAATAATGAGTAGGCCATGTCTGGCGGTCTGAAGATTGATACTTTTTAGTAGATCCCTTACATTGATTTGTTATACTAGAACATAAACTAGATTCTTGAAAAGCCATGAGCAGTGTAGATCTTTAATAAGTATATTTTGAGCGTGCAATAGTGTATCATGAGATTTTCTATTCATATCTTGACTTCATATGTTCCCTCACTCTCTATTATTCTCTTTTGTGCTTGCACAACTATAGACAAAAATGGCCCGTAATGTTCTTGTTTTGACGTGCAGAAAAAGATGGATTTTACACTAAAAGTAATTGGCGGTGACATGTCGGTAATACCTGGCATTAGTGAAGCTATTGAGGTTTGCCAAACCCTTTTTTCTCATCTTTTTTTCCTTTTTTGAGCCTGCCTTTTGTCTTTAAGTATGTGATACAGAACACATATTTGATTATCTTGAATGGCAAATAGTCTTCATCCAGAACGGAAAATAATGAAACAATTTAAAGAAAGACGTGTATTTTGAATAATTGAACCAAACTATAGCTTTAAGGGCATGCTATAGGCCTCAATATAACAGCATCTCAAGTACTTCAAGGAAACTGTCAAATTCTAATTTGTGTCTCAGTGGTCTCAAGGTTCAGATGAGTCTAATTAGCATATACGGCGGTCAGGGTGGACTTTTGAGTTTGGCTTTTTGTATCAGGTAACAGATAAATGAAAAAAAAAAAAGTAATGAAAGAGTATAGGGAGAATAGTCAATGAAACTTTGGGAGGCATTGTAGCAAGAGGAGCTCCATTATTAATTTTGATGTTGGGCCATTACATGTTATCAAATCTGGCAAATATTGATGGATCTGAATTCTTTGCGAGTATGCGGTTTTGTGATGATCAAGCCATGTCATATCTATGAGCAGTGGACGGTTGAGAAACTTAGGGTAGTATCTAGGATGCAGCAAATTTTGGTCATATGTCCACCAGCAGGGGGCGGGGCTTGGTCCTGACCAGAACCCAAGTACTCTCTGGAGTTGCTAGGGTTCCAAATCCAGTATTGATAGGGTTCACCATAAGTTGGCTGTGCCTGTACTGGAGCTGGCCCAAACCGCTGATCTGAGTCCCAGTGGCATGTTGTTTGTAAAGTTGGGGCCCAGTCTGTTTATCTCCCTTTTTTTTTTTGAGGAAAAAGCTTATAGAGGACATCAGTCGACTGGTTCAAGATCTCATCGCAGAGACACGAATATGTACTATAGAGCCTATAATTTATTTATCCCTGTGATGAGTACAAAGTTTCAAAGTCTGTTACTTATATAGAACAGCACTGATGTTGTGTATTGCTTAATCATTCATGAATAAATATCTTGGATTATACTTGGATAACATCATTTCACCATGATTGGCCTAGAATCTTTGTAAGACTGTCAGATTTTAATCCAACACCCCTACTGGTTTCAAGATTTGTGAATTTATGTTCAGCTCTAGGCGAACTAGTCACAGAAGTAATATATCATGACCTGTTTGCTTTGAGGAGTGGTTATTGATTATGGTATTTCAGTTTGTCAGGATACAAAGTCAAATAAGTTCAAAATTTAAATTGATAAATGTGGTAGATAGAACTATCTATTTGCTTGAAACAGCTGATTTTGGTTTGTATTAAAACCTGACTGGTTTACTGATGAATAAAACAGGGCAACCCATTTATCCTGATTAAAATCCAGTATAGCTTGTATCTGAAAATGTGCACCTTCTCTACATGGTTATCGTAGTGTAGAGGTATGGGTAGAAACGGTGGAAGAGTACTCTTATGATTACAAAAACGTAGAGACGCCTAGGTCCATACTCTCACGTTAGTACTGCCTTCTGGATCCATTAAGGAGATCCTATTTAGGGCCAACCCATAGCTTTTCAGAAGTTTCAGTGGTAGGAAGTATATACTAGGTCCATATATTTGTTCAACTGTTCTAATGTTTTTATCATGCTTTAACTAATGTGTTAGATTGTGTTGGGGAATTGGGGGGATCTCCTCATCCACTAGCCCATACTAGCAGTCATCAACATGGAGAAAATAATCAACACATGATAATATAATATGAAAGAGCATAAACACCATGAATTTGTTCACCCGGTTCACCATCCCTATGGCTACATCCGGAGGCACCAAGCCAGGATATCACTATAATAACATAGTTATTAAAGGCCCAATATAAGCGCCTCGCCTAGCGGAAAAAAGCCCCGAGATCGAGCCTCGCGCCTAGGCGCGCCTTTGATAACTATGAGTTGAAATTGATAACGTGAAGGAAGAGAAAAGAGTTCTTATTTTCCTTGGTGTTTACACGGCTGTACAAGGGATTATATACCCGGTCTCCTACTTGGGGAAGGAGTTAATCAACTCCTCAAATCATGCTAACCCTAACCAACAATATATATCCTTCCTAATTTACATACATCAATAAGGAAAAGATAACAACAAAGTAAGGAAAGGATATTGACATCCGTCAATATCTCAACACTATATATAATAATATGTCGATTGTTACAATTTACACATACACTCACACAGATCTAGTATGCCTACTCTCCAATAACAATCTCACCACATATATTATCTCTCCCCCAAGAACACACAAACTACACGGTCATGGCCGGGTTGTAGGATCGCCCCCCATAGCTCTCCTAGGCTCCCGACCCCCTCCTAGACACTATTTGTGCTCTCTCTTTTGATATCCTAACTTTCTCCTACACAAAGTAAAGTACACAAAATTATGGTGGTAGTCACAATATATTTATAGGGATTACAAAACCTAATCCTAATCAAAACCTAATTACCCGGAGTCCCTGAGACGGAAGGAGTATAATTAGTTTACCAAAAGGAAACCAAGTCATGTTGGAAACTAATTCATTCACCCAATACACCTTTCCACGCCAACTCCTATTGTCCAGCCCAACCAACTCCAGCCTTTTCCGACTTTCAGGCGCTCGCCTGCCCCATACCAGGCGCCCGCCTTTAGTCTTCAGTGAACGTGCAATATTTTGCCTTAGGTAAGCGCCCGCCTGCACCATACCAGGCGCCCGCCTGCTCCTGCGACTCTTTCTTGGTTTTGACCTCTCCTTGGTTTTGACTCCATTCCCAACAGATTGTCCTTGGAGTATAAAATTTTCTCTCATCAATGATTGCTCTTTAATCTTTATGTTGTGGCCATTGATGTTATTAACTAGCCTTGTGAAAGTACATATAACTTTTACATCACATTTTAATTTTTTACTGAGATCGTAAGACATTTGCTGCTTGTGTATGTGTAAGTCCATAAATTTGTTCATGGTGTGTATATTAGTAACATATAATATTGTGATTATACTAATTGATATACTTAATACAGGGAACTATACGGGATGCTATAGAGGATTCTATTATGTGGCCAGTTCGAAAAGTTATTCCCATTTTGCCTGGGGATTACAGGTATGGCTGTAAATGCAGCAGAACAAACAATCTGTTTATTATGGGGAAATCAGCAGAAAGGATGAATATTTTTGATCATTTGGAAACTGAAAATGATGGCGTTTCTTTATTTAGAGTTCTGAAACCTTAACTATTATCTCCTTTTATGATTGGAAAATTTGAACCTATGCGATCATTCTCTATCATCTCCCGTATGATTGGAAATGTTGGAACGAGTTCCATCTTATCCTGCCTCTTTGTCCAGTGCCGGAGCGAAATCATATGTGTGCCTTTATCTACTATTTTGCAGTTTCTGTGATTTGTTAGAATTATAAGACTCCCTTTGTCCCAAATGAGTGTCCATTTTATTTTTACAAGGAAAATCAAGGATATTGACTTTAAGATTCTATATTCAGTTACTTGAATAATACTACCTGCATCCATGAAGATATCCCAATTGATTTTTATGGTCAACCCAAGTGAACTTGGACCAAACATTAATGTCAATCTAATTATCTCAGTGAATTCAAAAAAATTGTCAAGTCATTAAGTGATTTATCAATAACACTATTTAGAATTTCACTAAGATGATTAGAGTGACTTTAATGTTTGGTCAAAGTTCACTTGGATTGACCGTTAAAAATCAAAAGGGACTAACTTTCATGAATGGAGGGAGTATCTGTTTTCTTATTATGTCAATATGCACATTAGGACTTGAAAGTTGCCAAAGTGAATTTCGCAAGTTCACTTTGGGGACATATTTATTGAAAGTGGAAACCCATTTTGGGACTTATAGATTAGATTATCTATTCCCTTTCTATTCATGTCCTGAATATATGTGAATTATATAACTCACGAACTGAGTCTCAGGGTTAATAACCTCTATTCTGACTTCATTTGACACACTATGAAAACGCGGTGCATTATGTGCATTAAATGAAAACATAGCACAAGTTTAGTACTTGCTGATGTCTTGAATTGTGATCGTTTAGTGACCTTGAGCTCAAGCCTGTTGGAATATTGGAGGTAAAACTTGTTCAAGCTCAGGAGTTGACGAATAAAGACATCATTGGGAAATCTGATCCTTTTGCTGTGTTATATATACGCCCCCTGCGTGATAGAATGAGGACCAGCAAAGTTATTGTAAGTTACATATTCCTATCTTCAATGGGCGAATTCCCTATTACCCATTTATGGGGCCCATAAAATGACCTTACTTTTTCCCCTTCAGAACAACCAGTTGAATCCAGTTTGGAATGAACATTTTGAGTTCGTTGTTGAAGATGAAACCACACAACACTTGGTGGTAAAAATCTATGATGATGAAGGGCTTCAGGCAGCTGAACTTATTGGATGTGCTCAAATACGGCTGACTGAACTGGAGCCAGGTAAAGTGAAAGATGTTTGGTTGAAGTTGGTGAAAGATTTGGAAGTCCAAAGAGATAATAAGAACAGGGGAAAGGTGAGAGCTCCTGTTACCCGCTTATGCATGATTAAAGTTGTTACCTTTGACGATGAGGTTGAGATAATCCAAGCAATTATGGAAAAAATTTAATTACCTACTGAAACACATTATACGTCTTTCTATATTTTTTTTATATACTCAACTTTCTTAGACTCGTAGTAATTCTTTCTTAAAGCTCTGCTTTTCAATTTTCTCATATTATAAGGAGTTGTTCTACTCCTGAATATAGTTATCCAGGAGAAACAAATGACATTTGCTTTATTTAGAGCACCCTTTAATTGACTTTGATATTCCTCAATACATTGATCAATTTCTATTGCCTAATTCTTTGTTTTCATCATTTCTTGCTTCAGGTGCACTTGGAGCTATTATATTGTCCTTATGGCATGGAAAATGGGTTTAACCCATTTAATTCCGACTATTCAATGACCTCATTAGAGAAGGTTCTCAAAAGCGGTGCAGACAGTAAAGAAGCACTTGAGAATGGAAGTGGAGCTAAGAAAAGAAAAGGTCTAATCACGAGAGGAGTGCTTTCTGTTACTGTGATATCTGCAGAAGACTTGCCACCAGCAGATCTAATGGGAAAGGCTGATCCATATGTTGTCGTCATTATGAAGAAAACCGATTCAAGAAACAAGACCAGGGTATTTCCTCTCCCTAATTAGATAGTGCTTAATACACACACACACACACACATGTATATATATCTTGGGTTCGTTCTTCTGAAACTTTTTGATGTTCACAGGTCGTAAACGAAAATTTAAATCCAGTTTGGAATCAGACTTTTGACTTTGTCGTTGAGGATGGATTACATGATATGCTAATTTTGGAAGTTTGGGACCACGACACATTTGGGAAGGTAATGTTTTGCTTTTCATTTATTTTATTTGCTGTGCATAGTTTACTTATTACTTGGCTTTATGTTTTTTTGTTGAATGACTGGTTGTCCATCTTCTGTTGCACTCCTTTTTGGATCAGTTTTGATTTTTTTTTTTTTTAGTGGAACCCTAAATTTTATTAACAGAACATAGTAAATAAAAGGTGATTTATTTTTATATTTTTTTTTTTTTTGGGGGGGGGGTAGACCTAACCATCACAGTACAAGGTAGGGGGACATAAAGCCTTACCTCAAGGGGAAAAAATGAAAATTTAGAGGAAAGGAAAATAGAAAAGAGGTTAACCCCATTTTCTGTCATGCTTCTTCGGACTAACTTTAAAATCCCCATGTTTTCAATTAACGGGGATGTATCCATCATCGAAACCATAATAATCTTCTCTCTGGTTCATATCATTCTCTTTTGCCATGAACCCTGGGAGCCCGAGGTGAGCCAGCTACCCCACCCAACATGCCACCAAATTCATCACAAATTCTACTATACATGGCAGTCCCATGAGAATAGATCATAAATGTTTTTGCAGTATCATTATATGTATACATGGGACAGTGAAGAAAAAACACAAGTGGAACAATATGTATCAAATTATTGACATCCACATCAATCTCAGAAAAAAGAAAACAAAATATAACAATGCACTCGTAGTGAAATAGGCCATAAATGAAGAAAACCATGTTCGTTTTTAGCACTATGTAGTACTCCCTCCGTCCCATACTTATGCTACTTTTCGTTGACCATATTTGAACTTTAACTTCTATAAAAAATTTAAGATGGTTATTGATAATGTTTCTATTGGTGATTTAATAACTATTTTTAATTTTTTTTATAGAGATTAATAGTTTAGCATAAAATATTAGTCAAAGTTCAAAAATGGTTAACGAAAAATAGCGACAAGTATGGGACGGAGGGAGTATAGAAGTTTGAGAACCTTCAGGAATCTACTTTGTGAACACCTGTGGCTTTTAGACACAAACATCAGTGTCAAGTGCCGATATTCATGTTGGATCTGGCATGCCTTAAATCCCTTACAAGAGGTCACAAAAGCTTCCAAATGAATTTGGTAAATTTATTGGGCTCCCATGAAGCAAATTCTGCCTTCTATAATCCCACATTTTATGCTAGTACATGCCAATTTCATAGTTACTATTGTCATTTGAATACAGTGGACATTGATTAAGCTTGGCTTAGCAAACTGTCTTATGCTGTTCTTTTGGGTAATATTTGGGTCCATAATGAGTTTCGTAGTTGTTTATGCTCCGAAAAACCATTGGGTAGATTGGTACCATTTGTGCTGTATAATACTCCGTAGAAGAATTTGATTTTTTTTTTTTTTTTTTTTTTTTTTGGGGGCCGTTTTAGATAAAAAATTTCCAAAGCTTGGCTGTCACAGATTCAACCTGCCTAAATTTTTTACTTGCATCGGGTTTCTGCAGGATTACATGGGGAGATGCATCTTGACACTCACCCGGGTTATAATGGAAGGGGAGTTCAAAGACAGCTTTCCACTCGATGGAGCTAAATCGGGGAAACTAAACTTGAGTCTCAAATGGATGCCTCAACCAATCTACCGCGATTGTTAACCGTGTTTGTTATGTAGCATGGATTATACACCCCCATCATTGGTGCAGATAACCATTCTCTAACACCCCGCTTGCGCTGTAAACTAGTAAGAATCCTGGATGATCAAATTGTGAAGGTGTACAGTTTTGTACATTAGTGCAGAAAAACATACTGTAAAGCCGAGAAAATGTGCGCGCGTGTAGATTTGGAAGAAAATAATATGCCAGATGCAGCTTCCAAGATGAGTTTTTACTTCTCTATCAAATGCTCAACTTTAGAGGTTTCTCTCTTTTGTTTGTGTTTCATGTTTCATTAAAAACTGGGTTCTATTATGGTGGACTGACCAAACTTCTCTCCCTTTTCTCTGATATGAACGTATGATTTCTGAGCTCGAACTATGTTAAAGTTTGCATTTGGGACGTATTAGCCAACTCTGGGTTGAAAGTGTGAACGTTTTCTTCTATTAAGGAAGTGTTTTCTGGATTTGGGCTGCGCTCAGATTAGGGGGTGACAATTTTCTGACCAATGGCCCATTGAGATTGTATCATGCTTTAAACAATTGTATACTCTACTAATATAAGTACAATTGATAATTAGTGTTATTGTGGGCTTATCAAACTCAGTTAAAGCAATTTTACATTTGACAAGCAACCTCATTTTTCATATTTTTTTTCTACTCTTTCCAAATGCAATTCCGTCCCAAATGATTTGACTATTCAAACTTTCTAAAGATATGAACACTTGATTCACATGTTTATGCACTTTAAGCTTAAATTGTTGAAATGAGAACTTTTGAGACAATAAAAAATAAATGGCGGGACAGAGGGAGTATCATGTAAAAGAAAGAATAATACTAGGGGCACAAAAAAGTCACAAAATCTTGCTCACAAAATCCTAGGTGTAATGATTTTATTGGTGTTTTTAATTAGAGTGTGACGGGTCCATTATCGATGCAACCAATAAAATATCGCCACCTCATCTTGTGAGCGAGCAAGATTTTGTGATTTTATTTTGTGCCCCTAGCATTGCTCAGAAAGAAAACACCCATTTCGTCATCCTAACTCAAACCACAATACAACGACGATCATGGAAAATCCAATATACAGAGTATACCCAAATCTGAGTATCTGACAGATGCCTTGTCAGAAAGAAGCACTAAGTTGACTCCAAAAGAAGAGCATTCGGATCATCCGCTTCAATTGGATGGACAAGAATATTACTAGAGTGACTACTGTGGCCTGCAACTTCTTACGTCCATAACTGCACCCAAATCTTTGGAGCTGTTAAGTTGACAGGGCATTATTTTAACATGTCCAGAGAGAAAAACGAGTTACAGCATGGAAGTCCTTTATCCTGAAGCTCCTTCATAATATTTCACCGAGTGCTATGCTTTGAACAGCTCCATGAAGATAATTCTTTTTCAGCTTCCTTCTCCGACGACCATTTGTCCCCCTGCTCACAGATGCACAGGTGAAAGACAATCCTATTCAGTCAACCCATCAGGAAGTTGAAAAATGCATCCTTCTATGAGTCTAAAAAATCAATGTAAAAAATCACAAGGAAGCTGCCAGACTGTGTATTCAGGGCCATTTCAAATTTGTAGGAAACAAGATACAGAAAGTGCAGGCCTAGTAGTAGTTGAATACTCCCTTCGTCCCAGCTCACTTGACACTTTCTCTCTCTTCATTTTCTACCCCCTCATTCTCTCTCTTCATTTTCTACCACACATTTTCCTTATTTTATTCTTTTTCTTTAATTATTGTGGCCACCTCTTGGGTGTCAAGTGAGGTGGGACGGAAGGACAGGCCCGTCTCAATAGTTACAGAGGCCCTAAGCTAAATATGAAAGTGGGGCCCTTAGTACTTCAAAATTTTATAGAAATGATGGCAATAATGTTGAAATAATAAATAATTAATTTATTGAAATAAAAATATATTATTAAACTAAAATCAAACTTTTTAATTAAGTTTTGGAAAAATATAATGAAATCCTAAACTAAAAATGTGGGAGGAAAATCTTAAAAAATAAAATATAAGAAAAGCCCAAAACCCAACTGTAAATCAAGAACCCAAAATGAGACGCAAGCGGAATCTGAATTTTACCCTCTATTTTCCTCCGGTAAGACGGTGATACTCGACAAAATTGAAGGGATTGCTGATCTAGGGTTTGGGTGTATGTAGGAAGATGGAGGATGATATAATAATGACCTGAGATGAAGCACAGATGCAAGGGCTGTGTAGACGGCAGTGAAAGGAGGGCAGAGCCGGAGGCTGAGCGACGAAGACAGGAGAACAAAGGAGGAGAGAGGAAGATGAAGGCGCATATCGAAATGGACGCAGTAAGGGTATCTCCAAGGGGAGAGTTAAGCAAAGGTATCAAAATCAATTTTTGATACTTTTGAAGCACTTTTCATAGGGTACTAAATTTCTATCTCCAATGGTAGGTATTAAAATTAAAATTTAATACTTCTGTATTTAATTTAGACTCCCTCCGTCCCACTCGAATTAGGATTCTTGGTCAATCTAATTATACTTTGACCAATAATTTCTAGAAAAATAATCATCTTAATGAAAATCTGAAAAATAGTTATTGAATTTATTAGTAACTGTGATACAATAACAATTTTTAAATTCTTATTAGCATCATTATTTTTCTTCAAATTATTGGTCAAAGTATAATTCAATTGACCAATAATCATAATTCGAGTGGGACGGAGGGAGTATATTATTAATTTTATTTTGCATATAAAATATTTTAACTAATTAATGTTTACAATAATTATATATGTATAATGTTAAATAATAATTTAATAATTATGTAAATAAAAAAAGAAGAAAATTTGGATGTTTTAAAATTAAATTATTATTTAATTTGCATAAAAAATGAATAATTTATTTTGACATTTCACATGTAAAAGGTTTCAAGTGTTTGAAACAAAAACAAATCAAATGTTTCATGGGTGTAGCAACAACAAAGAGTTAGTCAAGGTACCAAATTAGGTACCTCCCTTAACTCTTTATCTAATTTTGGTACCTTACCTTTTTACCATTGGAGACTATAACTCTTTGAGGTGGGTATCAAAATTTGGTATTGATACCCACCATTGGAGTTGCTCTAAAGAGAGAGAGAGAGAGAGAGAGAGAGAGAACGATCAACAGAGGGTGGAGTAAATGAGAGGGGTAGACTTGGAATTTATTAAATATGATATGGGTGTTTATGTAAAAATGACATTCAGAGGCAGCCACTTAAAAATAAGTGGCCATTTTGAATCTGAATAATAAGTGGAAAATCAGAGATCTGAACCAAGAACATTGACCAAACATTAATGGCAATCTAATAATTCTAGTGAAATTCTAAAAATTGATAGTGATAAATCAGTTAATGAAAAAATAACAATTTTTAGAATTTCACCATAATGAAGAATTGACACTAATGTTTGGCCAAAATTCACTTGTGTTGACCATCAAAAGTCAAATGGGACTATCTTATGGGATGGAGGTAGTAATTCTTAACAAGAAGAGAGACATACTTCACGAAAAAGTAGCTAGTGGAATCAAATTGTTCACCATCTATATCAGATTTCTGAGCTTGAGATGCTTGCCCAGCTACTCAAGAAGCCATGACACTACTATAAACATTAAAGGCCAATGAGCTTTAGCTTATATGACATAGATCCTTGTCTTCCACTAGGAAGGTCTAGGGTCCGATACAACCATCTTACCCCCCCCCAACCCGCGTTTTTTTTTTTTTTTTTAAAAGAACAACGCCAAACATTTAAGTAAAGATTAACAATTGTGGTTGTCAATAATAAATGTGAATGCTACTCACCAGTACTGATTGTGCAACATGAAGGCATCAGTCATGACTTTCTTTCCATCGTCATTACGATTCCAGTGGTATAATGCATGGGTTCTGTTTAATATTTCTAATGTAGAATGTCCATAACTGGATTCCCTGAACGCAGAATAATCTGGTTGTGGATCCCTAAATCTGCGGAACCAACAAGTGACATGAGTTAAACAACCAGAAATATAAATAGGCATGATTTGAACACGTTTACTTAAGCATGCAGCCAACTGACCTTGAAGCAAGACCTTCTTGATTTCCTCCATCTCCAACAGTTATGTAAACAGGAGCTGATTTGTCTGGCACTGGGTAATGGTCATCAATCGATACGTTGTAGTTTATGTTGGAAATACGGTACTGAAAATGAGAAAGAAACTCGTTTAGGAACCTTAAATAGTGACAATCAATTACAGGAATACCGCCCTTATCTTTCTCTCGAGTTTTCATGAATGTCCGAACGAAGCATCAATCACTGATTCTTAGCAGCTCTACATAACTTGAATCATATTCATAATACGAAAAAGAAAATTGCATGCCCAGAAAAATAAGCCCAAAAGGAGAGAGGAAAGATAATCAATCCCCAGATTAAAAGAAAAACAATATTTCCGTGAGATGTGATCAATAGATTTAATATCAGTGCCATAATAAGATCTTTCAGATATGCATGCTATTGAACAGTATTTGCTGATGTGTAAGATAGATTCCTCAACTACATGCATTTAAATTTAACATGTAGACTTAATTACTTTCTGATGTCGGTCGAAGGAGAACAATGAGTTAAGAGAGTGACATACCGATCTTTCATAAGCATGGACATGGCCAGCAAAGACAACATCAACTTTATACTGAACAAACCAGCTCTCAAAGACTGCTCGAATGCTTTCACCCTCCATGTAGTGTGCATCGTTACTGTTGTAGATTGGAGCATGCATAAGAACAATAAGCCAAGGTGTTTTCTCCCTGTCCACCTTTTTAAATTCTTCGTCAAGCCATATCCATTGAGGCGTAGATTTCACTGTAAGAATTTCAAGAGTAACTTTTAACAGAAAGAGACAGGGAAATTGTTTTCCTAAGAACACCACTTGTTCTGTACGCTAAAAGAGGCCATTCATAATACAGGTCTCAAAGTTGAAAATTAAAGTTGTGAGGCTGATCATGACAGAAGTCTCTAGGCGCTTAGTCTTCATGTTAATCATGAGCATCAAGGAAAACAGCTTTTTACTACTAAAGGCTAAAAACTCGTAGAACAGTACAGTGAGTACACAAACCAAGGAAGCTATACATAAAAAGATTAAAAATTATGTTACACAATGCAACAAATATTTCCTCCCAAGGTCTCAAGGGCGCTAACAAAATCTCCAGGAGGAAGAATATAAAGGGAAAAAAGAAAAGCGGAGAGCTTCTCACGTTGCAGTAAAATTTTCTCACTCAATTCTCCCAAGATAAAAAAAAAAATCCCGATATACCCAATAGAGTGAATGTAATCCAAGCATCTGAAAGATAGCGACAGTACTGTAGTAGAATCCAAAATGAAAGATACAAAAAAATCGAGATATAGCCTGTAAAGTGAATAACCTGGAAGACAGTGAGTTGGAATGACTCATACTCCCTCCGTTTCAAAATATTTGTCGCTTTAGACTTTTTCACACATATTAAAAAGGGTTAATTGCAATTTAGACCCTGAAGTACCATACCACCCTTCCAAGCGAACCCCGATGTGTTATTTTTGTCACATCGGGTCTTGATGTTTTTAAAACTCGCCAGTTAAGGCCTTTTTGACGGATTTCGTTAGAAAATCAGTTAAAAAGCACGTGATATGCACGTGACTAACAAATTTGGGTAGTATGAATTGAAAGTAACGATTAAAGGTGTTATATAGCAAATCTAAAACCTGAGGGTAGAAATTAAAAAAAAAAAAAAAAATCTATTAACCTTTCCCCTTCCCATTCCCTTTCCCTTTCCCTTTCCCTATTCCATAACCTAGATTCGTTGGTCCTCATAATCGTCGCCGTCGCCGTCGTTGCCCATGTCATCGTTGCCGTCGTCGTCTCCGTCGTTGCTCATGTCATCGCCGCCGTCGTCGGCTTTATATTTCGATTTCGAATCAAACGGGTCGCGTTTGGACGCCGAGAAGAACAAATCATCGTCGACGGAGGAGTCTGACATTTTTTACGGCGAAGAACGGGACTTGGGTTTTGATTCCTGCTCCGGTTTCGGCTTTTAGACACTTTTCCGGGAAAGGGTTTTCGACTGGAGGCGAATAGGTTTGTTGGGGTTTGAGAGATTTGGACTGCTGATACACATTTCTGGTGGTGGCTGCCGTCGCGGCGGCGGTGGTGGTGGTGGGGAAGGATTTGAGCTTACGAAAACGTGATTCGAGGTGAGAAGGGAGAGGGGAATCGGAAGAGAAGGAAGAACAATTAATTTTCGAGACTTGTTCGAGAACAGAGTGATCGATTGCTTGAGAGAGTAGATCTTCTACTGGTTTCTCGTCGTCACTGTCAGTGAGAAATGAGTAATCCGCCATTGTTGTTGCTTGTGTGTATAATCTGTGTGTGTTCATGTGGCGGTGTTTGGCATGGCGGTGCAGTGGTGGCGGTGCGGTGCGGTGGTGTGGTGGCCGGTGGTAGTAATGGTGGAGAGAATGGTGATGATAATTTGGTTGAAATGTAAAATTTGTATTTTGCATTTCATTAACAAATTTGATTGTACTCAAATTTTATATTTGACAGTTTTTAGGTAAATGATTAGTGCTTAATCATAAATGTTAAATCTCTTAATTCAATTTCATTATCACTTTTCAACGAACCCAAGCACTGGAGAGAAAAAAAAAAAAGAAAAAAAAGGGAATTTTCAGTGAATAATTCAATAAGTTTTTGGCAATTATGAATAGATAATTATTTATTAAAAAACAGGTGCATTATATCCAATTAAGATTATTTTTTTGAAATGAACTGATTTTAAATAATAAAAAAAAATTACTCACTCTGTCCCTAAATGAGTGTCCAAATTTCATTTTAAGGGACATCTGAAAATCTCAACTCTTTGTACAATTTGGTGGCAAAGATTCATATATAATCTAGTAATCTCATTTCCAAACATTTAGTTTTGCAAGTATAAAGAGACCGGTGAAAAAAAATTCGAAAAAAAAAATATTTAGGTACAAAGTTGTGTTAAAAAAGGACACTCATTTTGGGACAAAGATTTCTTGAAAATAGACACTCATTTAGGGACACAAGGAGTATTTTTTTGCTAGGAAAAGAATAAAATTATACATTTCTTTATTGCTTATATATTAATACTTTTTAATCCTTTAAGTTACAAAATTTTCACTTAACCCCTTAATAGTTAATATCAATTCAAAGTCACCCAATTCCGTTAGTTACGTGCATGGCACATGCTACATAACTGAATTTTTAATGAAATCCGTAAAAAAGACCTTAACTGGCGAGTTTTAAAAACATCAAGACCCGATTTGACAAAAATAACACATCGGGGTTCGCTTGGAAGGGTGGTATGATACTTCAGGGTCTAAATTGTCATTAACCCTATTAAAAAATGTAATTAATGCATGTTAAGAAGACCCATTTGCCCCTAAATAATTCAACTTTCTAGGTGATTAAATGCTTGCATGAGACATACTTTCACCATCATTAATAAGGGTATAATTGAGACAAAAGGGTAAAAGTGCATTGATAATAGTAAAGCGAGAGACATTTTGAAACAATTTTTTACACCTAAAGCGACAGATAATTTGAAACGGAGGGAGTACTTTATAAAGATGATTTCACTAGCGAACTGAGAGAAAACTAGATGTGGTGGGAAGACGCAACGAGTTGAGCGAACTGAAGGAAAAACCCCAGAACAGTCAATACATGGAGCAAGAGATCCAAAGAGACACAGATGCCAAGCTCACGAACCACAATAACGAAGCAAGCATGCCCGAGCAACCACATAAGACCTGCCCGAACAAATGGCAAATTTACCCATTTTTGTTGAAGCATCAAGTATCTCTACAAACCAAAATCAGTTTTTCCACAAGTAATTGCTACATAAACCTAGAACCAATTACATGAATTTACATAAATCATCCTTTTCATATTCATAATGATTTTCATATTATTAATTTATTTTATTTTTTTTTTGGGGGGGGGGGGGTTGACTTTCCTCCTCCTCCTCCATCTTTTTTTTTTTTTTTCGTTTAAACTTCTTCTTCACTTTCCCCTTTTTGTTATTTCTTTTAAATTTCTATTTTTTCTTTGGGTTAATTGCAATTTAGACCCTGAAGTACCATACCACCCTTCCAAGTGAACCCTGATATGTTTTTTTGTCAAATCAGGTCTTGATGATTTAAAAACTCGCCAAATAAGGCCTTTTTGACGGAATTCGTTAGAAACTCAGTTAAAAAGCATGTGCCAAGCACGTGACTAACGGAATTGGGTAGTTTGAATTGCGATTAAGTTTGAAGGGGTTATAAATGACATCTTCAAAAAACAAGGGATGGAAGAAAAAAAACTATATCCCACCTTCTTCCTCCTCCGTCACACACACACACTCGCACACACACGCACACACACTCTCTCTCTCTCCTCTCTCACTGACCACGTCGGCGAATTCTTTGACGCAGATTGAAATAATCGAGACCCTTTTCCGGATTTGGATTTGAACGCCGATTTCTTTCTGCCGGGATCGGGTTTTGAAGGGGAGAAGGTTGAATCATCAATTGAGGAAGAATTCGAGTGAGATCGAAATGACCCATGTTTAGATTTCGTCGAATCAAACGGGTCGCGTTTGGACGGCGAGAAGAACAAATCATCGTCGACGGAGGAGTCTGACATTTTTTACGGCGAAGAACGGGATTAGGGTTTTGATTCCGGTTCCGGCTTTAGACACTTTTCCGGGAAAGGGTTTTCAACTGGAGGCGAATAGGTTTGTTGGGGTTTGAGAGATTTGGACTGCTGATACACATTTCTGGTGGTGGCTGCCGTCGCGGCGGCGGTGGTGGTGGAGGGGAAGGATTTGAGCTTACGGAAACGTGATTCGAGGTGAGAAGGGAGAGGGGAATCGGAAGAGAAGGAAATCGATTGCTTGAGTCTCCAATGGAGATGGGGACGTGAGGATTAGGCCGGTGGGACTGTGGGAGGGGTGATTGTCCGAGATTGAGGGTAGATGGGGACGTGAGGATTAGGCCGGTGGTGGAAGGGTGGAGGGGTGGAGGGAGGTGGTAGGAGAGAGGATGAGAGGGCGGCCATTGTTGACAGAAGAGTTGGAATGGTGGTGGTAAGGCTGGTGATGGTAGTGGTGGTAATGAAGATGTATATAGGAAGAAGATGAACTGGGTTTAGGTTCTCTCTCTTTTTCATATTTTTTTTTTTTGGCATAAGATGAAATTTGGTGGGAATAATTTTATCTCTTTTTTTATTAAAAAAAACTTTAAGATATTGTGCAATTTTATTTTAACCCTTTAAATACACTATCATTTTCAAGTTAACTAAAAATATATAAACTAATTCATTCATTAAAATTGGTAAAAATAGAATAAAATTAAATGGAAAAATCGTAAATTAAAAAAAAATGAATTTCTTTATTTAGAAAAAAAGTTAAATTTTTGAAGATAATGAACTTATTTTTCTTTTAAAATTTATTATTTTTGAAAAATAATTTATTTGAGCTTTTTTGTCTAGCTCTCACCTCAGTTTTAAAATATGTCATTTGACCCCCTTTAAAGAAATATCAACTTCAAACTACCCAATTCCGTTAGTCACGTGCTTGGCACATCTTTTTTAACTGAGTTTCTAACGAAATCCGTCAAGAAGGCCTTATTTGGCGAGTTTTTAAATCATCAAGACCTGATTTGACAAAAAAACATATTAGGGTTCGCTTGGAAGGGTGGTATGGTACTTCAGGGTCTAAATTGCAATTAACCATTTTTCTTTTCTCTTTGCTCATAATTCTTTTTCACTTCTTTCCTTTTCATTTTTATTCATCCCCCCTAAAGATAGTCCCACTTTTTTCGTTGTTATTACGAATGAACTTTGAGCAATAATTTAGGCTACTCTTAATTATCTTAATGAAAATCTCAAAATTGGTATTGATAGTATATATGATGGTGTATCAACAATAAGTTTTAAATTTTCATTAGGATAACTAAAAGTAAGCTAAATTAATGCTCAAAGATCATTCATAATAACAACGAAAAAAGAGGGACTATCTTTCCGGGACAGGGGGAGTATTACTATTCTTATTATCAATTTCATATTTATTTTTACTTCTTTTCTATTTCCAAAATTTATTTCAACCTATTTCTTCTTTTAGCTTGCTTTTTTTCTCACATTTTCTCTTTCACGATTAGATATGATGATTCATGTTAGCCGACCCCAACTCATTTTGGGGCTAAGGATTTGTTGTTGTTGTTGTTGCTGGATGTCAGCTTATATCCGGGCTTGTGACCAATTATTAAGAACACTAGCTTCACTTTGCACACTAAGTTGACTAGCCTCACTTGCATACTCCTGCACTTTAAAGCAAGAAGAGCTGGTCATTCTACGAAAACTTGGGGATGTACAATTACCTAGTCCATAAATAACTATTATGCAACTATATCTATCATGAAATGATTGCCTGAGAGTTATCCCATATCTAAAAACAAGTACCTATAACACAAAAAAGATTATGAAGATACACACTCAACAGTCGAACATAACTGCTAATGTACAGGAAAAGGACTCTGCATATTAAATTTACTACAAATATATTCCAGTGACGGAAGAAAGCATGGAAGATGGAACCGGACTTACCGAATGGAGAATAGCTGGATAACACAATTATATGAGCAGAGGCACGCCTGATAGCGTACCAGAGAGGGTTACTGCTTTTGGAGGCTGCATAAGGTGTAGCATACCTATAAAGAAATGATTTGAAGGGAGTGACTTCCCCCTTGACATATGAACAAGCAATTAGTTAGTAAATGATTAAGAATCTAATATACGTTTGAACCAGGAAGCATATAAAAGCTTTGAATACAAATGAATATGCATGCACATTTATTTCAACAGGTCATGTATATTAACTGCGAAATTCCTAGTGCTCAACGCAGTTGACATGACTTGCTTATATATTACATACATCTATAACTTGTGTTATTCTGCACTACACATAAATAAGAATGAAAAAAGATAGCTAACTCAAAAAGACAAGGATCACATGTGAATAAAATAAAAAGAAGGAACAACAGCGAAAAGAAGAAGAAGGGGACCTAGCAAAAAGAAACTAAATTGACATCCATATCAGAATTCATTAGTACTGTATGCCTTGATGGTGGTGGTATATGTTTGAAGCAATATAGTATTTTTCTAGTAAATAAATAAAAACCCCACTTTACCATGTCTGGCATATACTCCATTTCATGATTTCCCGCTGTCCAAATCCACGGCTGATATGCTGCACTTGATTCAACAAAACGACCCCATGTATCCCAACGTACACCAACATCATGATACTTGTATCTATCAGCATAAGAAAGATCCCCTACAAATAAGACGGTCTGTCCCCCACTCTGTTTGTAATGCTCAAGGGTAGAAAGAGAATTATATGTTTGTCCAAGATCACCTGAAAACCATTCACAATAACTGATTACTCTATAATGGAAAAGCATTCTGTCCAGCAAAAACAATTACATTGTCAGCCCCCAACACGAAATGGTCATATCATGCACTATCCAATACTACCCTGCATCAAGAAAATTATAAACCCATAGCCGCTCAAAGTACTTGGCATGCCGCATACAACTTTTAGTGCCGTCTTATTTTGCCAAATATCTATCACATATTCACATTACATATACCAGAAACAATATTCAACAATCTTCAAAAGATATAGGCCATGTTTACATCATAGTCCTAAATTTCTAATAAAGGTAGTTACCAAGATTCACACACATAACTTTACAGATGCTTGCAGCAATCCTTTGAAATAAGAGCTTTCTTATACATTCTTTGCAAGATTCTCTCCCATCACTTCAAATATGAGGTTAAAACCTTTGCATATGTTTTCAGCTCCAAATGTCCAGTTGGTAGGGAAACGATAATTAGTTACAAACGCCTCAAGGACACACATATTAATTGAAAAGGATGAATCTATTTGGCATATTCTCTCCTATTTATCCAAATCATACGTCTTGCGAGGAAAATCTTCAATGTAAACTTCATTTACCCATGGGATTTTTCTGTATGCAACAATTATCATTCCACTCTATGATTATCCATAAGAAACTGTGTGAAAGGAATAAGTAGTCATCCGCATTAAACGAGCTCTAAGAAAGAAGCACCTCACTATGACTAAGGTCGGTAAGACAACTGACAGTCTACTTCTACCTCCCAATCACCCTCTAAGATAACTATCTACTTTTGGAATGAAAAGTAGTTTGACAATTATCATTCCATTCTATGATTATCCATGACAAATAGTGTGAAAGGAATAAGTAGTCATCCGCATTAAACGAGCTTTAAGAAAGAAGCACCTCACTATGACTAAGGTCGGTAAGACAACTGACAGTCTACTTCTACAGTTCTACCTCCCAATTATCCTCTAAAATAAGTATCTCCCTTTGGAATGAAAAGTAGTTTGACAACATATGCATCATTCAAAACTTTGAATGTGTACTGTTTCCTAATGCCAAGAGTTTGTATTAATTTTGAGCTATTATTGTTCAGCACATGCTGCAGAACACTCTCACAGCCACTCGTAAAAGAGGATCAATGACTCTTTTCCAAAATCAGAGACAAGAAGAAAGATGACTAACCAATAATACCAAATTTGTAAGGAGCATCGGGGCCAATCTCTGGAGGTGTCTGAAACGAGAACAACCGAGCAGAAGCACCGTCCCCAATCTCATAAAAATATTTGGTGTCATGCTGACAACAAGAAACATTCAGCTTAGTAATGAAACATTTCTGATATATACATACACACATATTTATTTAATGTTATTTTGACTAGTGTGTGTGTGTGTGTGTGTGTGTGAGAGAGAGAGAGAGAGAGAGAGATGATATGCATGATCAAGATAGCTGGAAACCAAGGTGCAGTAGCCGCCAAGACACTAAGATTTCTATTATTTAAATGTAAGTAATGAGGCCTTCTTCCAAGTAGCTACCTCCGTCCAAAAATGAGTGTCAAATTTTTGTTCACTTTGGGATAGAAAGGAGTACATGAGTATATATACCGCAAACCTGAACCACATTTTCAGAAGCTAGAGTAGTACTCACTACTAAGTCCAAGATATCTCAAGGAATGAATTCAATGCCATTCGCTCCAGATATCAAAGAGGCCGTAAATATCTTACTTAATTATGCTCTCAACAAGATAAAACTTGATGCTACAAAAACACGTTCTCCTTAAAGGTATTTTGCTAATCAAACTCTAATTAACACTCATCATTAGACAATGGGAAGGATGTAAGACAGCCAAATGCACATGTTTAAGAGCATCAGATGTACATTTTATTTTTATTTTGCTCCGCAATAACCTATATTTTATACTAGAGAAGAGCAATTCCACAGAAATAACAACGTAGACCCAATGAAGATCACATTCACAGTATTTGAGACCAGCCTACCGGTAAAGTAAGACTCCATATAGAACACGCCAAAGAAATATAATAGCAACATAAAAACCATATAATTCTACTGGTTAAAGCAGCAACGCACTTGAGCTCTACACCCTTGAAACACATACAAGTTACAACATGGACTGATCTAGAACTCCCAACCACTAACTTGTATCCAACCGATTTTATATAGACCACCGAGTCCACATGCATTTAAAATGACCACATAAACTTACATTACATCATTATCCCTCCATATTTTTTCTTCTTCCTTGTCTATTTATGGGAAATGTTGCTTATTTTCTCTCCTACAGCAATATCATTTCTGCCTTGTGTATGATTGCTAGGTTTAAAAGCATATCTGATTAAGCTTGTCATTCCCCTTACATGCAAGTTGGATATGATGGTCTCTGACACTAGTTGATGCCTTGTGCTTCCTCATGCTTCTTGTTCATCCTAACTTAGATCCCCCAATAGAGCACATAAATTGTTTCAACAACTCATTGTCTTATTTCCATCCTCTTTCTCAGGCCATTTCTTGCCGATTTTAATTGCCTTTCTGCTTCATCAGATCTTACCATTACTTGTACATAATCACCTCTCTTTACTTTACTCTACTAATCGGGATCAATCTCAGCAATATAGGGCTTGTGACGCAAGTAAGTATAGCAATTACCTTGAGGTCCTTAAGAAAACAGTGATGAATATAGCCAGAAGTGTAGTTGTAGAAAGTGTAGTTTTGCACAGTTCCCTCGGCTATAAAATCGTACTTTTTCTTCGATGTTCCATATCTTACTTCATTGGATCCTGGTTCATCAGGTGTAACCCATGATATTATAACAGCTTTCCCATCATAATCACCTTGAGTAATATGCACCTACAGTACCATGCTTGAAATGGTAAACAAAACAATCACATGTTCATGGTAAACAAATATAACTTGAAAAGAACACTAATAATATTTTTAAGTGTCGGAACAGACACTACGCACTGGAAACTGTTAACTTGAAAATTAACCTTCATAATATGCACGTGAGGGACGAATACAACATCAACAATAACAATAACAACAACAAAGACTTGGTCCCAAAAAGATTTGGGGTCGGCTAAAAACAAAAGACATGATATGCACAATGAGTAAATCAAGAAATCAATGATAGGGAAAATTATTTAGGTTACTTCAAAATCTAAGTTAAAGATTATGTTAGTAGAACAAGAAGAATTGATAAAAATGTAATAATAAATTTAGCACCAACTCGATCGAAGAGCATCCAAGAGTTCTCTTGAAATGCTAGTTTGGTCCTACTCAGTGCATGTATCTTGTCATTAGCTGGAATAATAAAGCAAGTAAAAAGGAGGTCGTCAATTGCAAGGTTTAAAAATGGCTCGATCATGAATATTTATAAATATAATTTCATTGTCCTGCTAATTCTTTAGGTAAATAACCAAGGAGAACATATTAGAGTTTTGAATATATCCATACTAAACTACAAAATTTTATTGATAATGCCCCTAAATGAATGTCCAAGTTTCATTTTGAGGATATTCTGATAGTGCTCACTTATTAGACAATTATTTGGCAAAGATGCATATATGTTCTTGTTATCCACTTTCTAAACACTTAGTTTTGCAAGTATAAAGTGACTAGTAAAATATTATTGGTAAAAAAAGAAGAACATTTAGGGCAAAAAAAATTCTACTGAAAGGACATCCATTTGGGGCAAAAGAATCTTGAAAATGGACATTCAGTTAAGGATGGGGAGTAGTAACTTCATCAATTGGGGACTTACTTGCTGCGGTGCATTAAACCCCGGAGGAATAGTAAAAGCCTCGTTGTCCAGAGGAATGTCAATAGATGGCCACTCCGTACGAATAAACCTACTTGTGACACCAGCATTACCTTTGTCCACAAAGCTCCCAAAAACAGTACATATAAGAAGAAGCTGAAGCAAGATGGATCTCATTCTACTATCGTTTGGTATGATCGCAAGTCAATCAGCTAAAACGGGGGGAAATGAATTAGTTGCTGGATCCAGAATTAAAAGCCCAATGCCAAATCATTTACAAAACCCAGGAATTCATCAAATCATACCAATCACCATCATAAACACATTATAGTCCAAAAAGAATTTGAGAGATGTCATCAAATTATATCGATCAGCATCATTGATTCATTACCAACTAAATATGTGGGAGGATCTTTTCAGAACGATGCCAGAAAATTACAGATTTCATCAATTCGAAATAGAAACAATATCTGTTTAATAGCGTTTAGACTGGACGAGTTCACTCGAATTCGCTAGAAACATTCAGTAATCAAATGAATACTCACCGGAAAGGAGCAGGAATTCGCTAGGGATTTAATTTCACTTTAATTACCAAAAATCGAATACGTTTGACTGGAATGCAGAAGCTAGTAAGATTTAACTTGTGATGAGCTTTGAGTGAGACTGTGTGTGTGTGTGTGTGTGTGAGAGAGAGAGAGAGAGAGAGAGAGAGAGAGTGCCTGCGGCTGCCTGAGATCATTCGAAGAAGAAGAGGATTAGAGAGGAGCCGGTGAATAGGTATGAATTAGATCGTCGATCGGGACCGGAGACCGGTACTTGGTCGGTGAAGATGAATGATCGGAATAAGCCACCGTACTTGATCACTTATCTTTTTCCCTCCCTGGGCTTGCCTCGAGATTTGAATATGACGTGGCGATGACACGTTGATTGGTTAGGTGCAGGAGCCACCATGCTCCATTGTCTCTCTCTGTGCGTGCATTGTGGACTTCACAATTTGGAATCATATCCCAGTGTACTCCTTATTTTCTCAATCATAAATTCCACTTATTATTAAAATGTTTATTTTTTATTACTCACTATGTCTCTAAATGAGTGTCCAATTTCAGGAAATTTTTATCCCAAGTGTCCATTTTGATCATAACTTTGTCCCTAAATGTTTTATTTCGAATTTTTTTCACCGGTCTTTTTATACTTGCAAAAACTAAATGTTTGTAAAAAGAATTACATTATTATATATGAATTTTGCCACCAAATTGTACAAAAAGTTATGACCCTTAAAATGAAATTTGGACACTCATTTAGAGACAGAGGTAGTATTTTTTTTATTTATCCTGCCGCATGCCGCATTTGTTATAGAGAAATTCTTGTTTTATGAGACAGTCTCACGGATTGGATTTCGACGAGAGAGGGCGAGAGGAAATGAGTTTGCTCTGCTTCATCCATATAGCACAAACCGTTTACTCTCTCAACACCAATCTCATATGCTCCCTCCGGCCCAGCAAAAGTGGCACCAATTTTTGGGACACGGAGATTAAGAAAATGTAGTAGGTGTGTGGTAGAAAATGAAGAGAGAGAATGAGTGAGATAAATAATAATGTTGGTTGAATAAAATGAGCGGGGTTAAATAGTGGAGTTGATTGAATATAAATATATTAAAACATTTTCATTTTAGGCATTGTCAGGACATACCGAAAAGGAAATAAGTGTCATTTGTGCTGGGACGAATGGAGTATGAAATAGTCTCACAAATTTTTGTCTTTGTTATATACTCACTCCATCCCACCTCACTTGAGATCTAAGATGTGGCACAATAACTAAGGAAAAAACATAAAATAAGGAAAATGTGTGGTAGAAAATGAATAGATTAATATAGTAGGTTGGTTGAATGAATTGTGTGGTGGAAAATGAGGAGAGAGAATGAGTGGTTGGGGTAGATTGAATACTCCCTCCGTCCCATTTGAAGCTTCACGTTTTACCCAAATGGGTGTCCCGTTGAAAGATTCACCCTTTCCTAAAATGATAAAAAAATGTAGACCCCACTTGTCATACCCACTCACTTCTTCCTCTCACGTTCTCCCTCCGTCCCATTTTAAACTTCAAAAATTTCCCTTTTGGGTGTCCCATTTTAAACTTCAAAATCCAAAGAGGAAAGTTATTTATACTTTTTTATTTAGTGGGACTTACATGTCGTACACACAAAAACTATCCACTAACTATTTCATACCCCACTTTTTCCCTCCTACCCACTTTCTATACTCACAACACTCTACCTCACTATCTATATTTTATAATATAAAGATTCTCATCTTAATTCTTGTACCCATTTTTTTTTTAAGTTTAAGATGGGACGGAGGGAGTACTTAAATTATGGGCCCCACTTGTCATACCCACTAACTTTCCCCTCACATATTTAAATTGTATGCCCCACTTGTCATACCACTAACTTCTTCCCTCTCACAACCCTTCTTACACAACCCTTTCCTTAATTTGTGTGTCATCACCAAAATGGTGAAGCTTCAAATTGGACGGAGAGAGTATAAAATTATAAAAAGATTACAATTTTGGAGAGTCTCAAGTGAAATGGGACGTACCAAAATAAAAATAAGTCTAAACTGAGGTGGGACGGAAGGATGTCCCACTTTCAAATCACGTCTCCTTTTCCATTTACAATGTTTTTTTAAACATATACTCCCTCCGTCCCACTATAAGGTTCTTAGTTTGACTTTACACGGAGATTAAGAAAAAGTAAATGTTGTGAGTGTGGAAAGTAAAGTAAGAGAGAGAAAGTGAGTTGGGAGTTTTTGTTGTGAGAATGACGAGTGGGTCACACTTTCCATTTTAAGTAATAAAGTAAAGTAAGAACTTTAAATTGAGACAGACTAAAAAGGAAAGTAAGAATGGAGTACTACCATTCCTTCACCGTGTCGAGAAAGATGTTACAAATTATTATGGGACGGGGTAGTGATCACGCCTTTTTAAGCCTCATACGTGGATTAAGCGTCGAATTTATTATTTACTTTTAGCCTTTTTAAAACCAATGTATTTTAGCTTTCAAAAAAAAAAAAACCAATGTATTTTAAATACGCATATATTTTCCTCAAACAACTTAACATACGATGATTAAAACATAAAACTGCTAAAAAAACGATACTACATACTCCCTCCGGGTAAGTTGCAATATGGAAGGGGAAGCACAAAAATTAAGAAAGGAGAATACTGAGTGGTTGGGAGGAAGAGAGAGAATTATGAGTGGTTGGGAGGGAGGGAATGAGCGGAGGATTATAAAAGTAATAAAGAGTTTCCTTATTTGGCATTGTTGCAACTTAAGTGGAATGTCCAAAATGGCAAATTGTTGCAACTTACCCGGTAAAATACGGCGGTTAAAACCGTAAACGAAGTACAAGAGTTAAATTGTAGTCAACCCCATAATTGTTTGTGGAAAATCATCCTCAATGTGCTAGAGAAGTATGAGTGGGGGAGAAAGTTGGGAAGGCTACTTGGAAATCCCAAGAATGTGGAATTTCAGAAAGAGGATGAACTCGATTACAGAGACACTCTTTATCTGCTCAAGAAGCAACAAAAAGCATTACAGCTCTATTTAGTTGCACTTGATTTGAGTCAGGAAAAATGGCAAATCCAATCTGGCTATGAAATTTCCCAATGCTGCTGCATAACGAATCAAGAAAAAGTGTAACATCCTTATCGACAGATCGAGTGCACACACTGTCCAGTCCCAACTCACACAACTTTCTGCATAACCAACCCAAAATTGGCTCTCATATACAGAACAGAGAGAAGGCTTAACATGATAAACGTAAACAGGATACTCACTATTTTTTTACCCTGCTCTGCATCTAATTGCTGGTTATGTACGAGAAATAGCAAAAGAAAGACTCCTTGGAGTGGGGGAAGGGCGTTACAAGCAATGCCGTTGCTTGTACTTCACACGCATTGTGTGTGTGTGTGAGTGAGAAAGACCGGAGATTTAGCTGTGAATTGATATACAACAATACTGTAAGACAATCGGTTTACTTAGAAAGTGATGAGCGGGGAATTTCAAGTGAAATAAAAGTGTTAGATAGCCTCGATCAGATTCTGAATTGTTGTATAAAAGTTCTTTAATTAGTACAGGTTGACCTACAACTTCAAGCGTTGTAACTTCAGCGGATACATGAAGGTAAAAAAGAATCAACCCACCAACAACACTTGAAGAGCAAGGGGGAAAAAATTAACAAATTCAAAATATCTTAAAAAGATTTTCGACCTTGATCTTACCAAGGCTTTCCAAATGCAGGAGAATACCTCAAAATTTCAGGGTCCGGTCGGTCAGGGACCCAAATGAGATTGAGAAATTACAATTTGGCCCGCCCTTCATGATACATGTATGCCCGCAAAACAATACCACCACAGCTGATTATGGATGGATGTCAAATTCCGTCTTTTCTTGCAAGAAGGTACATCCATTAGAGAGTGTTCTTCACGTAGCAAATTTTTCACTTGCCTTGTAGTAAAACATTTTCTGCACATAGAAGATCATATATCCTTGGGCAGCCCTCACAATATTTTCATTAACTCGGGTAACCCAAGCATCATCACACTTGTACCACTGATTACATAACCTCAAATAAGTCACGTAATGGCCCGCGTCTAATTTACCAGTGTGGGTGACAACAGCATATAACTCGAACTCTGTAGATGACTCGTTGGATGATTCTGTCTCATCCCCATCAAAAGCGAAAATTCTGTTTCCAAATCTACCCCTTAAGATAGAGGAAGAGAGATAAGGGGACATGTCCAAGGAAAATGGGAACTGCAAATACCGGTCAACTTTTCTTGACATCTTTCGGACATGAGAATGCTCAAACCGTTTGATATGAAAGCAAGAAACCAGTGGGAGTTTTCTTATAGACATTTGTTTGAGAGATTCTTGTCTTATTTGACACTGTTGACAGAAAAACTTTTGGTCAGAGCCTAATCTCTCGGGTCTTGTGAAACGGTCCAAACACCCCTTCAGGGTAGAAATTCCAGAACTTTGGCCTGAATTAATAGATGCTGCTTCTCTATTATAAGAAGTATTTGATTTTGAGGATGTTGTCTTTGCTGAACTCCCATGGCTTGGTTCCAAGTCCAATGAGATGTCTACACATGGATCATATGTTGTAGAGGTAAAACCACATGCCGTGCACATGACATCAGATCGCAAGATTCCCGAAAATACTCTATGAGCAATACAGCATTCTCCATTGCCTGCAGTATTGTAAAGTTGGGTCAAATTTTTTAAATAACAAGGAATGGTGACATGGTATAGTGGACAATAGATCATCTCTTATATTATAGCGCACACCATTTTTAAACAAATACTCAACACGTAAGAAGGCTATATTCATATAGTGCAAAAACAGGCAAGTGGAGATATGAATTGGTTGAGAGACACAAGACGCAGATTCTCAAAGGTTTATAGCTTAATGAAATATGATTAACTGGATTAGGGTCCAAAGACATATACAAGAATAGGTATTAACAATAACATGTAACATCATCCTATGCAAACGTAATTTTCATAAATTATATTGGGGACGGAGGAACTAACTACCTTTTCACTTTCCAAGAAAGAACAAGAGACTGGACAAGAAAGTTGCTGACAAGGTACAACTAGGAACTTCTTATATATGTATATGAACCAATGTCCACTGATGAAAGCAGGCCTGAATACAAAACTATGAAGTTTAACTAAGGATTCATCCCAGCTTTCAATCTAGTGTAAACCTCGAACTTCCTCCAGGCTCCAGATCATCTGTACCAAAGATAAAGACCCTATCAACGGCCAGCGGGGTTAAGAAAAGATGTAATGTGACATGAAAACCCTATGATGAATCAAATTTAGGCTGATGAGAGGAGACTTACTGGAATGAAGCAGATGCAACTTTGCATATTTGAGTATTAGCCCTAAATTTGAGAGCACCTGTCAACGCCTAGGCAATGAGAAGACCTAAACCTGTGTGCATTTGAAGGATGGTTATGTTTATGCTTTCAATGCCCTTAAGATCATCTTTTTTGCAAACCAAAGACTAGATATTGATGTTATGGACATCAGATGGCTGGTAAGAATTGTTCAAGTTGATCAACTTGTTGATGCAGCAGCAATCAATGACTTATGGAATGTGACACATACTGATTCCTCTCTTTAAAGCGTTAAAATACGAGGCTAAACGCATCCACTAGCTATCTAAGAATACAAACTCTCAGACCCCATGATGCATTATCAGTTACCACTTAGACACTAATAGTTAAATAATTGTATAGGCCGAGTCTTAAGCTTTATGAAGAATGACATGTAGGCACTTCAGATTAACTCACTCACAAATATGCCACGTGCATGAGCCCAATCAGAAAGGAAAAGCTCAGCCAAAAGAGAGAGAGAGAGAGAGACAAAAACTGTCCGTTGTGTATCCTGAAGATCTGACTTGGCAATTGCTCTTAATGGTAGTATAAGACAAAACAGAAACACATTGGTTTACACTGCTGAACTACAATGATGCTACTAGTTTAGAAAACAAGGCTTCATAAATCATCATAGTAAAAAGACAGCTCGTGAAAGTGGCCCATGGAGAGCATGTCCGATCAGACATTGATGCACCTAGATACAATCATTTGTATTCTCAAAGATAAATACCAAAAAAAAAAGTGAAGAATCAGCATGCTGAAGTTCATTTGAAAAACTTACAAATAGAATTAGGACCAACAATGGTACATGTCCCATCAAAAAGGTTGTTCCAGGGACAGATGATCAAGAATATAAAGTATATCCAGGAGAACATATCCTAACAAACAGAAAGCAGATAAGCTGAGGAACAACAAATGGAACATGAATCGCACTCAACTTATCAGCACACTAATAATCATGCTTTCAGTTTCATTGCTAAACATCTAATCTTCAACAATCAAGACTCAAGCGCACAAAATGAAATGGCATTGCTAACAATAAAAGGACAAAAAGCAACAAATCTGCCAGAAATTAATTTACCTTGACTATGTGATTTCCTCCTATCCTTGTCAACCTTTTCATGAATCCCATCAAGCATGGAAATGAAAAATTCATGTGCATCCTGCTGTTCATAAGTTGCAAGGTTTGCCGCGTGTAGCCACCAACTGAAACAAAAATTACAACAATCAAATCTGAAAGCTACATAATCCTGTTACAATTCTTGAACCCTCGAAGAACTTGTGTACCTCAACAACGACAACAACTTTAATAAAAAAATAGGTGTGACCCACACATCAATTTTGCTAAAAGAAACTACATGAAAATCCAATGATAATAAAAACTCAATAATCAACATCATTGGGTACAAAAATCCTAACTTTAGTAAGGCTCTGGTCAGAAATTCACATCATTAGCTTTTAAAAATGACAGATACCATATTGTATACTTAAAATAATGGCTGACCATATATTATCACCAAAGGTGAAATCATGCAATACAACCAATAAGCTCATCTCATTAAATCAATGAGTTGAAAAGCACGATCCCAGTGCAGACCTGTATAGAAATCTTGCAGGGCTATAAGTCGTCCGATCACCCGAATACACTGCTGAAAATATTTCATCCATGTCACAAGCCAGACACAACCGCAAATTCTTATTGTTTCCATCGGTTTTCTTCACACCATTCCTCTGCTGGCAAAAATACCGGTTGTGCCGATCGCCTAAAAAGTAATTCCTCAATGGTGGCGTATGAAGCAATGCCTGCAATACGGAATTCATAAAACACGTATTCCCCAGATTGTTTAGCCCTTTCAGACCCCACGGAAGGTTAAAAGATGATTCGTCGTCGTTTCTGGGTAAGGGGCTCGAGTTTCCGCCAAGCAATGACTGGTCTTTTAGATCGGACTTCCAGGCACTATAATGAACCCGCCGCCGCTTCCTCAAGTTCTCTGGCGGTGGCAGACGGAGAGATCCACGACCTCCAAGAGTCGACGCCGCCGACTGCGACACAACGACGGCTGCGTCGAAGTCCCGATCGTACACCTGGTCACCACAAAGACAGCAATACAGCTCCGCTCGATCTACATCAACGGCGATCGCGTGCTCGTGATCCGGCGCGTGGAGATGACAGGACACAACAGCACAAGTAATGCACGCGTACAGACGAGCCGGCGCGTGACCGCATGTTCCACATCGAACCACCTCGTTCGAATCCCTCCGGATCGCGGCGCGTCCCAACGGCCGCACACGGAGACAGTCCTGAAGGTCTCGAAACGGCTTCGCACCGTGCCGTGACTTGAAATCGGCCAAGTGCGGACAAGGCGGTGGAACAATCACCGCCACTCGTTTCGCAACCTGATCATCGTGATGCTGACTTTGACCGTGACAGCTCCGATGATCGGACTTCGACATGTCGTCAATGTTAGCGGTGGAGAAGATCGAGCTAGATAATTCCATCGATTAGATGAAAATCAAATGAAAAGAACAAAAAAAGTTAGGGCTTTTGATTCAGAGTTCGAGATTTTAGTTCTGTGATTGGAATTTCAGATCCAAACGCTTCAAATTAGTGATGTTCTAGTTCGATACCATGTTTATGAATTAGGTCGAAAATGGAGTGAAAGTACAGAATTTACTAAATTTGACAAGCTTTGATCCAAAAAGGGAGGGGAAAGAGAGAAACTAAGGAGGGAGAGAGGTTGGTCTTTGTTTACCTAGTTCGAGCGGTGCTTGACAGCTTGTGGTCTAGTACTATGCCTTGAACAAAAATGTGCTATGCCCATGGTCCTAAAATAAAGAGCGGGGCACAAAATAATGTCACAACAACTTACTCATAAAATGAGTTGATGATATTTTATTAGTTGCATCGATAATGGACCAGCCACACTCTAATTAAAAACACCAATTAATTAAGAAAACTAGTAAATGTGTGGTAGAAATGAAGAGAGAGAATAAGTTGAGTAAATAGCCGTGTTAGTTGGATAAATTGATTGGTGGAAAATGAAGAGCGAGAATGAGTGGGGTAAATAGTAATGTTAGTTGAATAAATTGAGTGGTGGAAAATAAAGAGAGAGATAATGAGTGGGGTTGAAACATTTTTATTTTGGGCAGTCTCACTTTTAATGAGACCAGTGGCGTATCTAGGATTCTAGGTCAGGGTGTGCACTTTCTTTGGGGAAAAAAAAAATTTGGGGTCCGGTCATCATAAATTATAACAACAATTGCTAAATAAATCCCCAAATCATCAATTTTCAATTTTTAAAAATCTAAAATTGAATTACAAAAAATACCTTTTTTGAGATTGAGACATTACCGGAGAAGCGGAGCTCCAGAGGAAGGAGAAGCCAACCACTGTTGGAACCGAAGCCGATGGCTCACATCGAGGGCGTTTGAAGAAGAATCCATCAAGCTTAGATTGCTTACCTATCAAAAATGATAACAACAATTGCTCAATAAATCCTCAAATCCATCAAGCCGAAGCCGATTGCTCAGATTTTAAAGCCCTAAAATTGAATTTCAAAAAAAAATACCTTTTTGAGATTGAGACATTGAGGAAGGAAAACAAGGGCAGATGGCGTCTTTCCGAGTTGTCGTGGCCGCCGCCGGTGGTCTGTTCGAGTCGCACAGGCGTCGTCTCCGGCTCCGTCGATTTCCGTCTGCAGAGCGCGAAGAACCGGAGTGCGGCGTAGAAAACAAAACTCGATGGTGTGTTCTGATTTCCCGTTTAAGTTTGGTTTACTCTCTTAGTAATGGTTTTTTTTACACTCTGCACCCCTCTTCTTACATCGCTTGGTACAGCGGCTTGCTCATGAGAATGGTAGCCAGTAGTAGGGTCTTTCGTACAGTTTTATACTATATTTTGCACCAATAGAAAACGTACGCTGAACTTTTATTATCCTCGTTATCATGTGGCTATGGGTCAAAATTTAGCTGGATAAATCTCAAACAGTATGGAAAATGAGATAGGCATGCTTGCTTAGGACCCGTCAAGCATTGTCTCAATCAAATAAATTTCTTCCTAAGACCTCATTAAGCTCATCATCTCTTTCGTACACTAGTTCACAATATTCCGGTTGGCAAATACTCCTTCCGTCCCAAAATGATCTTCTGTCATTTCTCGTTGTCCTAAAAAGTTCTTCCCATTTCCAAAATTTAAGTTTAATAGTGCCTAAACAAAGCATGGCTAGTGAAACAAGAGTTCATATTCTTAAAAAGTTTAAATAGTCAAACGCGAAGATCATTTACTAGAAAACTTAGACTATTGCGTATCGTATTTGATTAATTCCCTAATCACTTGAGCCATGGACCTACCTAAGGAGATGGGGAATTGCTCTTGTAGCATTCAATCTTTACATAGCACACTTGTTGCACATTGATGGTTTGCAACTGACTCATGCTCTCTCAGTCTCTTGGGCACTGTGAATATGATCTTTATGAGCTCAATATTCAATAAAATCAGTAAATTACAGACATGGTAAATATTTACTCACTCCGTCACAAAACGAATGTCCACACGAAATTTCAAAAGAAATTTAAATACACTCTTACTCAAGAGCAGATTTGAAATATTTTTGGTTAATTTTGGGACGGAAGGAGTACATGAATTGAATTTTGCATAAGAGAGGATTATAAATTCATTAAAAGAAAAAGAGACACTAGGAACTGATACAAAACATAATCAAGCAGGCCATTTACAGTATAGTTATATAAAAGCATGATTGCATAAAGCATGATAATGCTTTTGGTTATTGACAAGAAAATCATCCAACAAAAAGAACCTTTTATCCCAATCGTCTGCGGGCGGAATAAACTTTACACACAGATTTTGGTCAATCATCGTCTCGTGAAGTCAAGTATGGATGATGTTCATAAACTTCCGCTTGGCAAATGCCAACCACCATTTATTTGGTGTTCCGTTGGGTCTATATGCAACACTCAATAATCTTCCACTCGTTTCCTCCCTTATTTGTTTCAGGTAATTCCTAAATAGCTCTGCAATTCGAAACAATCAAATCATTCCAGAACTGAGAATTTTTCCATAGAATACTTCAATGTAAACTATTATCTCTGTCCCAAAAACGATAGTTTCATTTGACTTTTGATGGTCAATACAAGTGAGCTTTGACCAACATTAGTGACAATCTACTCATCCTGGTCCCACAATGTGATTTATCAATAGAGCAATGCTAGGGGCACAAAATAAGGTCACAAAATCTTGCTCACAAAATGAGGTGGCGATATTTTATTGGTTGCATTGATAATGGACCCGCCACACTCTAATTAAAAACACCAATAACATCATTACACCTAGGATTTTGTGAGCAAGTTTTTGTGACGTTTTTGTGCCCCTAGTATTATTCTTATCAATAAATTTTTTTATAATTCCATTGGAATAATTAAACTATCACTAATGTTTGGTCAAACTTGACTTGTGTTGACCGTCAAAAGTCAAGTGGGCCTATCTATCCGGGACGGAGGGAGTATATCTTTTACCTGCTTCTTTCCGGGACTCAGGGAGAGGAAAGAGGCCAGGAAAGGGAAAGCCTGATTCTCCAGGTACAGGAACATCTTCCAAGCCGAGGTTGATGATTGCCTTGGTCCCTTCAGCCAATGTTCTGCAGCCTTCTAGCCTCTTTAGAGCAACATTTATATAAAATGTCAAATATATAAGGAGCTTATCAGCCGAGCTTTTGATATCAAAGTTTCTGAAGAAGACATTGGCTCTAAAGAACGTAATTGCTTCATCCACAATATCAGTTCTATCTGCAGATAAGTTACAATAGCAAAGGAAATATAAGGACAATCAAACGTTTTTCAAGGAAAATAAATGACAAAAGTGTGAATTTAACCTTGGTCTGAAACTGGAGCTGGCCCTTTTATATGACTTTTTAAGGGAAGTAGTGGGCACCCACAAGATTTTGTTATTCCTTCCTCGTCAACAAAACTAGAGTGGTAAACCTGATACACAACCGCCCCTTCAACTTTCAATACAGAATAGTCATTAACTCTAATGTTGGAACTCGAAAACGAGAAAAATTGTAATAGGAAAAGGAAGCAAAAATATACAAGCAACAAGTTAACTCAACCCCGCCTTTGTCCCAAAAATTTGGTCGGTTACATGGACCCTTTTTCAAGTTCTGTTATATCCAAAGTGAGATTTAAAAAAAAAAAAAAAAAAGGCTTATTGATCAACTCCTCAAATGACTTTTTGATTTTCCTTCATGGCATAAGAGGGATAAGAAACGTTAAGGAAGCCTGGATTCAAGGAGGAGAGCATATAAGTTTCATTATGGTAAAAGTAGCTCTCTCTCAATCTCCATTTATTTGGTTGACTGGAAATGAAAATGACAAACTAATGTATGTATCAACCGTAAGTTTATGAACTGTTTTTTGCCCTTCATTGTGGACAGACTATCTGTCTAGAAAGTCCTTTTATTTCTCATATCTGGGAAGGCCAAAAGGGGCACTTACTCACTCAGATCCATTCACCGCATCATTGGTGACACTCCATGTAAAAATGTACAGAGAACGAATGGCACTCTACAATTAACCTTCTTCATTCAATCAATATTTAAAGAGAGCAACTCTAATGGTGAACAAACTGAATCGAGGAAAATTCACGCGAATAGATTAGAGGGATCTCTACACTATCCGTTGTTGCATTGTTCATTTTTGATGTCAAATATGTTGCGAGAATGACATTAGTAAAGGCAAGCAATTCAAGACAATAGAAGAAACAACCCTAGTTTCTCAAAAGTAAATTTCTAGCGTCAAAGTGCACAACAAAAAAGAGGCTGCCATCAAGTCAATCAAGGTATTTATATGCTCAAATCAAAATCCTAAACCAATGAAAACGAAACTAATGGAAATATGTGAAAAGAAATCAAGGAGTCTAAAAAGATTGAATCGCCATCATCATACTCAAAATGATCTAAGGTGCAACAACAAGGCCTTAATTACCACAAAGCTATGTCAATGATTTAAATGTCGGTTTCGCATGTACTGTGCAAATTTGTGCTAGTTCAACATGCAGAAAGAATTGGCGAGGAAAGAAAATGCAGAAAGATAAGTAACTGCCCCCTTCTGATGATGTGATCTTTGTTGAGAGAGAAACAGAAGGAAATTCCAAGTGGCACGGGATGCTATGGCTAAATTGAAAATTTTAATTTATATAGCAACAACAAAGTGACGAGTGATAGTTTCGGCACTACATACTCATCCATGTTTCGGACTTGAATAGACTCTTAAGGGGTTTCTCCATTGCTTGTGCCATGGTTCAGTTAGCTTCTGAGTATATATTTTTTGGGCCGGCTGCCTACATTTGCTACATTTGCTATATCGCACAGAGAAGGGATAGAGATGTGGAGCCGTGGAGGGAGAGAAAACGGTATCATTGTCTTATACAACATGGGTGTAGATGGGTAGTGACCATAGTTGTCAAAGGCGACCGCCCGCCTCACCTTTTTGGCGCCTTGGGGGGTCGGTCGCCTTTTTGTAGCCAGGCAGGCGGATGTACGCCTTTTTCCACAAGGCGTTCGCCTTGCTCGCCTTTTACCCGCCCGCCTCTCGCCCTTTTGCATTTTTTATCCCTTCTTTTATTTTCTTTTTCCCATGTTTTACAAATTTCCATTTACTTTTGCATGACTTTAGAGCTTGATTTCTTTTCTTGATAATATTTAAGTGCTTAAGTTTATTTCACTTACTTAAACTAGTACTTGTTTTGTTAATTTGAACTTCGTAATTTTAATTCATGCGCCTTTTCTTTTAGAATTATTAGTTTTGAAGCCACATCATCACCATCCTAAATATGTGTGACCTATGATATTCCTAATATTAGCTAATACTATTAGCTAATAATAATAGTTATGATCAGTGGCGGATCTAGGATTTCCAAACATCGGGTGCACAATTTACACTAAATAACTTCGTACCAAAAAATTTCAAAACGCAATTATATTCAAGTACATAATTAAGTACATAAGTTCAAAACAATTGTCTCATAAAAGAAAACAATACAACTAACAAATCAAATTTGTCCCTTACGCGTTTTCATAAATGCTTTTTCTAAATGCAGGATCCGAAGGAAGAGTACTCATATCAACAAATTCTTTACTACCAGAAACCATCACAAGTACTGATTGTTGACTAGGAACTACCCACCCCAAAACTAGTTTCACCATCTCAATTTTTTTCCTTTTGATAAGAAATTTGTCCATATTCAATAATCAACCAAAAACACCAACAATCCTAAAAAAACATCAATGGAATAACCATTCAAACACACACACACACACATATATATACATATATATATATTTAAATTCAAACATTTAATCAACAATTATATTGAAATCACCCATGAAATTTGAAAAGAAATATCAAAGCCCCAAAATTATATTCAAACCCTAGATGTCAATTTACTTCAATTCGGAGAGAGAAAATAGATGAGAGACTTGAGGATGCTTACAAGAGTGAAGAGTACCATTATGCAAAGGATTAAGAAGCTTGGTGATGACGATCGAGGCGGATCTGCGCTCTTTCTTTCTCTCGTCCACGGAGCAAAGGTCGCCGCCACACCAGTCGGAAAGTTTTGTGTGTGTTTTTTCCCTGATTTCGCGAATGCGTGGCTCCGCGGATCCGCTTCGTTTGTCAGCGTTGTTGTTAAATTTTCCTTCTACTAAGTTCACATCCCTTTTAGTTAAATTACCACTCTAATTATTATTTTTTGCGGTGCACTTAGTAAAAAAAAAGTTACAAATTTGGGTTGACCGGGCACCCCCTATTTACATGCAAGATCCGCTCCTGGTTATGATATAATTTAACTATTACTACTAATAATATTAGTTAACTATAATAGTTACTATACAAGTTACTCCCTCCGTCTCAAAATAGATGTCGTTTTGAGAGTTAATTTTTTTCTCAAAATACTTGTCGTTTCACTAATTCCAAAGCTTTTTTATTGCTCTATACCAATTATACCCTCAATAATATCTCTTACCTAACCATTTAATTATCCAGGTAGTTGAATTATTTTAGGGGTATATGGGACTTCTTCACTTGTATTAATGACATTTCTTAGTATGTGTGAAACACTCCAAAACGACATCTGTTTTGAGACGGAGGGAGTAACTATTACTATTAATAGTACTAGTGAATAACCCGTCGAAATTCGACGGGAATTATAAGGCTAATTTGTTAAGAAAAACTGATGCAAGTTATGTTCATACTGAGAGAGAGAGAGAAACGATTGATATAAATCTTTGGCCCATAAAATTTTTATTTTCATTGTGATGGGTACCAAAAAAAGAGGCATCTCATAATGGCCTTCACACAGTTGCCACCATACATTGCGCTGATTACTGCGAGTTCTTGGACTAGAAATACGAACAATCATAATAATCCTTCCAAGAAGTACAAAGAAGGCAAATTCATACTCGATATATTCAAAATTATCAAAGAAAATTGGTAACACTGAATTGTTTTGATTATAGAATAAATTTTTAATGAAAAGTTATTATAAAAGAACATAATTGTATACATAGATATGCTAATCTTGCTCTAAGTATTAAAAGAGCTGTTAAGATATCCAAAGCTGCATGAGTTTCCTCTTTTTTTAAAAACAAAAATATGGAATAATAATAAGAAGAATCAATATTTCTTACAATTATCTTTTTCAATAGGCAAAATAGTTAAAATGCAGCCAAGTGCACCATAAAAAACAACTATTTAAGTTCTACAGAAACCGGTAATTTGAGTCCAAGAGCATTCATTCATTCTTGTCTACAATTTATGCCACCTTAATAAATTTTTCAAGAAGAATGACCAGAACTTCAAAAATCAAAACGGGAATTGACAATGAAATTTTGACAACTAATGGGGTTCATCACCAGTGGAGGGCCAGCGGTGCGTGGCCATGCCTGGAACTTCTTGTTCGTCTCCGCCAACTATTCCTTGATCAAAACAGTGATTGGGGTGGTGCCTCAAAAAAGCTTGCGGTCGGACATAATATGGTCAGCTCCAAATGCAACTACAAATGCCCCCACAAGACTACCAATAATCTTAACTGTAGCCATCGTTCAAACTTTGTTGAATCAGAGAGAGATTGAAATCGATCAAAGAACTGAAATGGATTGAATTCCCGTGGCTGCAAAAAAAAAAAAAAAAAAAAAAAAAAAAAGGAAGATCAAAATGCATTTTTGGAGGTGATATTGAAAAGAGTGAAGCAAACAACTGACTCAAGTTATACCAGTCATCAGGAGCAGCTTGTACTGCTCGATCGAAGTAATTCTCAGCACGTCGGGCATCCTTATGAGTTTGCCAGATTATATCGGCATATAAAGAGAGAACATTTCCATCATTCAGATTAGCTAATATTGCTCTTCCACAGTATTCTTCATCCTTAGTAAAATCCCCACGAACATGTTTCAAAAACTAAATATAACTTAGTATTAAAATAGGAAAAGAGCTTGTGTGATCAAAATATTGTTTTCATTAGGTTTGATAGACACACATGTTTAAATCTCATAAATTGTTGCTTCTGCCAAAATTTCATTTACAGTTAATAAAGTAATTTTATTGACATCTCAAAAGCCTTGAGACCAGAATTTAACTATACAAAATATATAAATATTATGTTAGAATTTGCATTTACAAAAAAATTATTGTTGAAGGCAGACACACACGCGCGCACACATACACGCAAACAAACACACAACGGAAGATGCTTTCTCCATTTTGATAACGCTAAAAGCAGTTCCTTTAAAGTGACTCCAAATTATTCTTTAAACAAATCCATTTCCATAACAAATTTAAACATATGCTCCAAATGGGAATAAAATTTGATGCCTTACCTCTTTCAGGAACTTGCATAATTGCTAAGCAAAAGCGAATTCCCAGAATCAGCCTCAATCATCATTTGCTATCCGTGAAACAATACTCTGCCAATAACAATAGCGAATTAGAAGATAGTTGAAAGATTTTCGAGGGCACGTGCAAAAATAACACAATGTTGCCGCGCCTTTAGACATTGAGTCAGCAGATCCAGATGGGATAACGGCCCATTTTGTTACCGATTCATTTTCGTCAGCAGAAAAATTCAATAAGTAAACCTGAAATCACCACATGAAGATTTTTATCCTATGATGTAAATGTAGTTCAATAAGCAAAGGGAAAAAATATCAAGATGATATCAAATGAAAGAGGGACGCCTTACTCGCTCAGAAACAGGAAAAAAAGGGCATGTGTTTACATTCATGAGTCAATTTCAAATGTTGCTGGTGAAGTTGGAACTTTATATGATTTACGAAAAACTGACGACCTAATGGAAGAAGGTACTTGATTTATCTTTCTTGCAGATGGCGGAACATCCTGAGTAAATTTTAAATGTTGTTGTATGGAGAAAGAGAAAAGGTCGGTTGAAATATCCACATCATACTGTACAAATAAACACAATAATCATTCGAAATAAAGAAAATTATCTTACCTTCAATAAAGGTTTCTCCATTTGAGAAGTTCCACTATCCTCCAATCCAATAATACTGCCTTCGACACTCTCAGAACAACTTGGCGATTCACTATTCACAGGTCTTCTTAGTAGAGGCTCATTATCTGTAACAATATTAGCTCTGACAACCTTCTTAATATCCAAGTCAACTTCCTTAATAGCTGAATCAGCTCTGACCACCTTGTCAATATCCAAGTCAACTTCTTTTTCTCAGGGACATTATTATGTTTAATCAACAATTCATGATCAAAGAATTCTACTCCCCCTGTCCCAGAAAGATAGTCTCATTTTAATTTTTTATGATCAACAAAAATAAATTTGATCGAACATTGGTGCAAATAAAAAGAGGCAATGAAATTCTAAAAATTGTTATTGATAAATCATTTAATATTTTAGCAATTACAAATTTTAGACTTTAACTAAAATGAATAAATCGTCACTAATGCTGGGTCAAAATTCATTTTTGTTTACTATAAAAAGTCAAAATAAGACTATATTTCCTGGACAGAGGAAGTACTATTTTTGTATGAGAGGTAAAGCAAAATAAGACTAATGCATGGCCTACTTGATTTTTTGAGATGTTACGGCAAATGTATAGATTAATTTGTGGTGTGTTTGACCTTTTGATTTATTTTGGTAGCTTTAAACATGGCATCAACAAATTTGCTAGATTTATAGGGAGGGGCTATCTCCCCTACATATTGTATTTATCCACTAAACTCAATAAAATGTTAGAGAATCAATCAACATATTGACATAATTGCCCTCAAACTCTTCTTAGTACCAATATTTGGAAATGATTTTGCAATGTTAATCATTTATTATCTCCATTTGTGACTTTTTTTTAGTTTTATAGTTTTCACAAAACAATACCATATTGAACCACGCTTTATCAGATCTCACCCTCAAATTCTAAAGCCATGTGGAATTAACTTTAAAAGCATTTTTAGTTATGAATTGTTAATAATAAAATAATATTTAAATAAATTTATAAGGAAAAATGCTATAAAAGGGAATCCGTTTCTTTTTCTTAAATTTAAATTTAGATTTTGAAATTCAAATCATACCTAAAATAAAATAAGGAATTTTTTTTCAATCAACTATAATATTATAATCGGTTTCTCTATAAATCCTATAAGTAGTTTTTGAAATTCAAATTGTATGCATACATATTTAAAATATACAGATTTCATACCAAACATTTGAAATATTTGAAATTTAAATTGAACGTGTTTGGTTTCAAAAAAAAAATAAAAAAATTGAACATGTTTGAATAAGCCAATTAAATGATAATCGATAAAAACTCTGCTATTATAATATTATAAAGATAGATTATATAGTCTAAGTACATTATATTCCGTCTGTTGATTAATAAATGTTACACTTTGATTTTAATTAATTACAAAATATACATTGCTTTTTTAAAATAGGGGGTATATGCTTTTTTGTGCTAGATGTTAGTTTCATTTGTGAATTTACGTGTCTCCTCCACCGTAGTGATATAAATATGCATTCATTTATGTTGGGCATGAACTTGCTAATTAACATATTTGATGTATTTGAATTCTTTCAGGAGATACTTACTCAATCGATTATATTGGTATCAATTATTTCGTCACTTTAGTTGATAGAGCAAAATTGAACTCATTGAAATAACAAAATTTAATTTTCCAATGCTTTCAAACATTATAAAGTTATAAACATGAGCATTAAAAATAACAAACACTTTATTATTCTTCTTACAAATAGAGTACTTGATACTTTAATAAACCTAAAGAACATCTTCAGCGGTACGAAGCACCACAAAACGAACCAATATGATAATTTAGGCTAGCTGGTAAATGCATGACTATGTTGGTATGTATAGAGAGTGCTTTGATCTTCATTACTTCCTCTGTCCCAAATTGAATTTTCAATTTTATTTCAACCAAATCGACTTCACGCAGATTTTTAGATACAAGGAAGAGGTTGAAATTAGTAGTCATTTAGGTATAAATATGAACATAAACAATGTAGTTATATATTACTTGACTAATTTCTTATTGGTATTCTAAAATATAAACCTGCCATCCATATCAAATTCATGAACCGATCTTCAAGCTTCATCATATTCTTCTGCATACAAATCAAAAGAATATATTTAAGTCATCAACGAAAAAATTAACTGAGAATGAGATGCTTTTGGAGAAGTTAGAATAGAACTATTAAACATGTATTTAAAAATGCATTAAATCATCACTTACTAATTTAGATTGAATTGCAAATTTCAAATGAACTTCTTCTCCATCTATCATTCTCTTTATACCTTTCCATGACTCTATGAACAATAAAAATAAATTTAATTTTGGAACCATCAAGAAGGATATTTAAACAAACGTTGATTTTAATACAGACAATCAAATAGTATATTATTTTCTTGTTTAGATTGAATTGCAATTTAAAATGGCTGTAAATTTGTGGTTAAATTAGGATAACAATTAAAATTCAATTCATTCTTAAAATGAAATTTTTGAAATTTGAATTGACCAATTAAATCAATAACTCCTAGATTCATGTTAAGGTTTTAAAATAAACTTGTTGGGCTGTTTTTTTTTTAGAATCAACAAAATTTTGCTGGGAGCTTGAAAGCCGCCACGTGGCTTTCCACGTCATAATGCCACGTGGCGGGCTATGGTGCCTAGAATTGCTTCTGCTTTCATATAATATATAGATTAGTTAACTATAATAGTTACTCCCTCTGTCCAGCTTTAAGGTTCTTACTTTCTTTTTTGGTCTGTCCCAATTTAAGGTTCTTACCTTACATTATTACCTCAAATGGACAATGGGAACCACTTGTCATTTTCACAACAAAAACTCCCTACCCACTTTCCTTTTCCTAATTTACTTTTCACACTCACAATATTTATTTTTTCTTAATCTCCGTGCAAAGTCAAACTAAAACTTTAAATTGGGACGGAGGGAGTACTATACTAGTTAACTATTACTATTGTATTAGTTAACTATAATAGTTACTCCCTTTGTCCAACTTTAAGGTTCTTACTTTTTTTTTGGTCTATCCCAATTTAAGGTTCTTACTTTACTTTATTACCTAAAATGGACAATGGAACCCACTTGTCATTCTCACAACAAAAACTCCCTACCACTTTCTTTTTCCTACTTTACTTTCCACACTCACAACATTTATTTTTTCTTAATCTCTGTGCAAAATCAAACTAAGAACTTTAAATTGGAATGAATGGAGTACTATACAAGTTAACTATTGCTATTGTTAGTATTAGTTAACTATAATAGTTACTATATTAGTTAACTATTACTATTAATAATATTTGTTAATAATATTAGTTAACTATTATTATTAATAGGGGAAATGACAAATTAGGGTCCAAAGTTTGGGGTGTGTGTGCCAATAGGGGTCTGATGTATCAATTTTGTCAATTTAGGGTCCAAAGTTAACAACGTTAGTCAATTAAGGGTTTTTGGACTAAGTTGCAAAGAAAATCCAGTTAAGTAACATAAAAAATTAACTGGAGTTAGTTTTGGATGTTCGCCTGGGCTGTCATTTCACACACACCCCTTATACAATTGACCCTAATTTTTCTTTCACTTTTATTATTATATTTTCGAATAATTTTAATTAATTCAAAAATAATAATAAATAAAATAATAAGCAAATAAAAATTAAAGTGGTTTTTTTTTTGAAACCGCAAATAATGAAGTTATAAACAAGGAAAATTAATAATAAAAATAAAAAATAATTTTATGAATAAAATAAAATAATTGGAATACTAATATTAATAATGAAACAATACTAACCACCACCACATAATTTTTTTTGTCCAAATCCCCACCTTCTTCTTTCTAAAAAAATAAAGTGGGGTTTTTTTTTTGGAATATACTTTTTTTACACTTTTTCCTTTTTAAAAATTATACTTTTTATTTTATAGTGGTTCTAATGAAATAAATATTTTTACTGTATTTCTTGAAAAAATATTTTCGGTAAATGACGTCTTAATTATTAGTTAATTTAATATAAAAAGTAGTAAAATTTAATATTTCATTTTTGTAATTAATTTTCTCCATCTGAAATGACAATATGCTCATGCAAATAATCAAAACAAACTCCAGTTAAGTTCATGTCAAAACACGTGTGACTTAACTGGATTCCGTTATCAGAATCGTTAAAAAAACCTAACTTGCACAACTTTTGCAACTTTGGACCCTAAATTGACAAAATTGATACATCAGACCCCTATTGGCACCCCCCAAACTTTGGACCCTAAATTGTCATTTCCCCTTATTAATATTATTAGTTAACAATAATAGTTACTATATAATTTAACTATTACTATTAATAGTACTAGTTAAGTATAATAGTTACTCTATAAGTTAATTATCACTATTAATATTATTAGTTAATCATAACAGTTACAATATATGTTAGTTTTTACTATTAATAGTATTAGTTAATTATAATAGTTACTATATTAGGTTATCATTGTTATTAATAAAATTAGTTAATTATAATAGTTATTATAGATATTAATAAGTACTGTTAATAGTATTAGTTAATTATGATAGTTATAATATAGATTAATTATTACTATTAATAGTATTAGTTAAGATGATGATTACTATTTTAGTTAACTATAATTAGAAAATTATTTTTTATATATAATATATTTATGTTACAAATAAATGTTATGCTACTTTATTGAATATAAAATATAAAAAGAGCAAAATAATAATAAAAAATAAAAAAATAGTATTCCGTGCAAAGCACGTATAGAGCATGGGTTACTATTTTTTACTACCTCTGTCCCTAAATGAGTGTCCAAATTTCATTTTAAGGGACATTGAAAATCTCAACTTTGTGTACAATTTGGTAGCAAAGATTCATATATAATCTTGTAATCTCCTTTCCAAACATTTAGTTTTGCACGTATAAAGAAACCGGTGAAAAAAATTTCGAAAAAAAACATTTAGGGACAAAGTTATGTTAAAAAAAGACACTAACTCATTTTGGGACAAAGATTTATTAGAAATGGACACCCATTTAGGGACAGAGGGAGTACTATTTTTTAGTTTTATTTTCCTTCTTGCTCGCCTTTATGCCGCCCGCCTCTCTCCTCGCTTTTCGCCTTTCCTAAGTACATTTCGCCCTCCTTTCGCCTTTAACAACTATGGTAGTGACAGAGATATATGGAGGTCAAGTGCTCAGCTGACCTCTTTAAGTTTGGAATAAACGCAATTTACTCACTCAGAAAAATTGTGATATTTTACCCCAAATTATATTGATTTTAACCCCCTTTTATGCAAGAAAAACTACTTTATAAAATTAACCCCAATTTCTGTCAGGTATAGACTTTACCGTGTAATTTTCTACCCTTAAATTAATTTTGACCACTTCAAAGTAAATCCAAACTCCACAGGTAGGCTGCAGGGCAAATGTCCAGGTTCTAACACCCAATAAAAGCACATAAACTAATTAATCTGAAATATCCCACTAAATCTATGATTGACTTACATCAATCGGATTATCCCCTAGGGTCATAAGAGTTGATTACTTAAACCACAGACTAGGGGTAAATACCTATATTTGATGCAACATTTTAAGTCTAAAACTATTTCTGAACCCCTTTAAACAAAATCTCGTCTTCTCAACTGGTGAATAATTGATTAAACACATTATCTGATTGAAACCTAATTATTTCCATATCATTGAAAGCTTCAAAAGTCAAATAAATTACTCATACTGTAACAATTTTCACAAACAAGGTCCAACAGCATAATCAATTGGAAACAGAAATAAGTACTAATACTCAAAGAACAGGAAAATAAGTTAAAATATCAATATGAGATTGAAATTTCTTACCATCGTGATAACAGGAGGAAGAGAACGATTCTCCTCTCACAAGAGAAACCAACCCACCTAAATTACACATTTTCATACCATGAAAAAGAACAATAACAGGAATCAGGGATTGTGTGTGCGTGTGTTCGCGCGCTTGTGTGTGAGAGAGAAAGAGAAATAGAGATGGGAGTAGGAGATTACGATTACCCGCCGGGAAGAGAGCAGCCGGGGAAATGTTTATTTAAGAGCTGCTGGAATATGGGTGCTGGTTGGTTGGCGTTGGATTTCGATTTCTATTGTCGAGCTACTTTGACACACGACGATGTCGTTTTCGTTTGGTTAGTGTTTCTGCTTTAATTCCACCCAATCCTTTGTTCCTTTCCTTCGTCTCATTTTAAATTGAAAAAAAAAAACTCATTACAAAAATTAGAGCAATGCTAGGGGCACAAAACAAAGTCACAAAATCTTGCTCACACAATGAGTTGGCGATATTTTATTGGTTGCATCGATAATGAACCCGCTACACTCTAATTAAAAACACCATTAAAATCATTACACCTAGGATTTTATGAGCATAATTTTTTGTGATTTTTTTCGTGCCCCAAGTATTATTCCAAAAATTAAGGAAAAAGTGAAGAAGGTGATGTATTGTGAGTGTAGATACGTGGGTATGATAGATGAAGTGGGGTATGGAACAGTATGTGGGTTAGTTGATGTGGGTATGACAAGTGGGTCCCACTAAATGAAAATTATTAAAAAAAATCTATTTTTAAATTTTGCAATTTCTATATAACATCCATAATAGCAATTTTTGCAATTTGAAACGGAACGGAATGAGTGTTAAAAGTTTTGAGCTTATGGAAAGACAATGGTAGTGTGTAGGGATGGCAACGGGTCGAATACGGTCCGGATATTGCAGAACTCGTATCCGACCCGAGGCTACCGAACCCGTCCGTATCCGACGATGGGCAAATCCGAATCCGCGCGGATGCCCAATTTTTTTTGTTTTTTTTGTTTTGGCCTGGCCCATCTCTTTAATTGCCTTGGGTTTTAGCCCAACCTATATTTAGCCCAACCTATATTTACACAGTTCATAAGTCACATGTTCAAGGGTAGGGGAGTAATAATGATTGAACGTAAGGGTAAAATAGTAAATAGCCTAATATAAATACTATTCGGGTCGGATACGAGTGTGTCTCATGAAGCTACCAAACCCGTATCCGAACCCGCCAGGTTTAGGAAAGTTGTTATCAAACCCACCCATCCCGGTCTGGATTGTCTCGGATACGGATCGGGTTCAGTATAATTGCCATCCCTAGTAGTGTGTACTTGCTTTTTATTCAGATCAGTTTGCATTTTGCATACACCTAAAAATATGTGACCCAAAAATAGAAAATGATAAAATATGAATATAATCACTAAGAAATTTAGTAAGTACTACATTTGATATACAAAAAAAAAAACAAAAAAAAAAAACACTCTGACACTACAAAATATTGAACATAAATTTCCACCAATTTAATATATATTTTTCTTTTCTATATTTGTGAATGACCCCTATCTACTACCACAAAACACCATTCCCACAAACATAATAACTTTACCTAATCTAAGCTTTTATAACTCGACACTTTCATCAATGCTATCAAAACTCAAACGACCAAAGAATGGTAATTATAATTTTTTGGAAGTTACATGTACATATCATGGCATCCCTAGTAATTTAATAAACTGACTGTCTGCCTTAAATCAGACTCAAAAATAATGATGTCAGAATGTAGGGGGTGTTGGCGAGTAGACCTCGCCGGCACGCCAAGTCATGAATGTCCTTCAACGCGTCAAAATCGCATTTGGTTGAGATAGTTTGATTGCATTTTCTAACATCCTCTTGAGCTCGTCTGTTTTGGTACCTAACCATTCAGTTACGATCCAAGGCGTCCCATTTGGTCTTCAGGTGAAGACACCTGCCCCATTGTCGACTACATACGAATGTTCCCTTTTTCCTGTTAAAGTCCTAAATTTTGCAAAATATTAGACATGAATAATATGATAATATCACAATCCTTCCGTCCAAAACGAATGTCTGATTTGCTAAATATTTTGTCCCAAAATGGATGATAATATCACACTCTTTCCGTCCAAAATGAATTTCTAATGTGGTATTGTCAATGAAACAAATGATAATTGGGGAGAGACTAATGAAATTTATTCAAATAATTTACTCATCTTTAAATATTTTTTTCCCTTTTTGAAAATATATTCATATTTAGTCATTGACTTCTCCATTTATAGAAGTACCATGGTCCATGGCGTTAATAAATAATAAGTCAAAATGTTTGGGAGGCTAATGAAATTTCTAAATTTTGGTAATATCAAATAGCCCCTTTTGAAGGTACATAGTTATCTTTCATTCCAATGACGTCCCCGTAATCCAAATACCCAATTCCCCCCTTTAAGCCTTCATCTCCTCGCATTTGCCCTAATTCCAAACAGCCCCCGAATTCTAGGGCTTCTATTCTCCGAGCCGCTCCCTCGTGATTTGCAACGGTAAACTCCCCTCAATCGATCTCTTCCTAGATTTCAACTACTTCAATTCATCGAAATTTATTTTAATTTCAACTCATATCTTCGACATTGATCTATGGAGCGACTCTACTAAATGCTCAATTGCAGTTTAATTACTTGTTTACATATTCAAATGTTTGTCTGCGTGATTGTATAAGCTTGATTGCATGATTTTTTTTTACTTTTGATTAAGTTATTCGGTGATGATTGTGACATTTCTGTGTCGGTTTGTGTTTTAAAAGATTGTTCAGTTTGTTTTTCTTCCCGTGTTGGTTTAGAAGGTGCTTTGTTTCTTAGGACAGGACATTTGCAAATTTTAATGCATGTTTGGGTATGTGAAGCTTTTGATTTGATGTATTTTTAATGTTTCAAGTTTCTTTCCTTTGTTCATCTGAATCTGTTGTTCTAGGCTTTACTTCAGACCTACATTTGTATTTCAGTCCATTTATTGAACTTAGTGATTTGCATTTTACTATCTCCATCTTATTTAGGAGGTTCATTTTTACTTTTCTAGTCAAGCAGACCCTTTTCAAAATGAATATTCGGTGAATATTTAGACTTAGTCGTTCTTTCGAAAACTATAGAACACTTTCGGTCCCTTTGTTGAACCTAATGATTTACAACAAATTTCTTTTTATAAATAAAAGGTATTAAGCTAAAAAATATATACTTGCATTAATAATAAAAATAATACAAATTTCGAAAAAACAAATCTTCTACACAATATTTAAGGTTCATCCACATGAATCCCCCAATTCGAGTCACCACTATATTATAGAAGAAAAGACACCACCATCATTTCCGTCTCAATCTCAATTACAACAAAATTCCAATCTCAATACAACAACCAAGCGTTGTTGCATGATACCTATAATTCACAAGCATTTTAAGGCTTAGTTTGGGATTGCTTCAAATTATTAAAAATTAATTTTTTAGAATCGATTATAGTAAAAGTGATTTATTCAAAATGCCATTTTCGAGCTTGGCTCCAAATTATCCAAAGTTCTAATACACCGTAAGTGATTTTACAATTTGTTTTGCTACCATACATTTAAGTGTTTCTAAAAGAATGAATGTCAAAAAACTTATATTTTAACTAACAAAAGTTCATTTCAAAACCAAATGACACAAATAAAACACCAACTTCAAATAAATAATACTAACTCCGTCCCAATATAATGTTGCCTCTTCAATTGAGAGGTTAGTATGAGCACCAAAATTATTGAACAAAGTTCCTTCGTATTAATATAAAAATATATATTTTGAGACGGAGGGAGTACATCATTTTTTTTCGTTTCATCTACCACAATAGATGTAATCTGTATGTATGGCACATCGATGTAAACAACTATCAATTTACTCTTCCAAAGCATTTTCCTGTCGATGGATTGTTTGCTCCGCATTAAGATTATGTTGCTCTTGTTCACATGTGGTCACCAAGTCACTGAATGCCCTCATATTGCCAAAGATAATGCAGAGTTCCAAACCAAGCAAGGACTACAAGCTTTATGAGACAAATCCCAGTAATGATTAGCTTTTAGTTGCATAACCACGCTAACAGCAAAAACAAATTTTTAGATAAAAACTAATGTTAAAATTAACCTAAAAGCATGACCACTATACCTTTTGAACACGTCCTGTTATAGCAACCAAACGGCTTTGGGTTTGACAGACATGTTCCAGATTTAGATTACTAACTTTTGACATTGGCTTATCCAAAGCGAGATGAGCTTCTAGCTCCAATGTCCTTGCCTAGCTAACAATAAGAAGAAGAAAAACGAAACTTGGGAGAAATTTCTTTTTTAAGCAAGCCTTCAAACACGCAGATAACAAAATGATGTAACTATGGGACAAACCAAATAATATTAAAAAAATCTACAGATACAAATCTGGATTTGGAATTCTTACCTCATTGTCCAAGGATCCACAAGCAGCTTCTAAGCATGCCTCCAATGCAATGAACTCAAACGGCAGAAGCTGTAGTCCAACTATCTACACTCACAACATATCACTTATTTTCACTTTTTCTTTAATTCTTGTGCTCGACTATAAATTTATAAGTTGAAGTGGGAAGGATATCCCCCCCCCCCCCCCCCCACACACACACACACTCAAAGATCTTTCCCCAAATCATATTCTTATGTTTTTAGCCAACATTTCAATCACCTGCTGTTCCTAAATACTCCTTTAACACCTCTTCAAATTAAGAAACAAACTGAAATCTCAGTCCTACCCCTCTTTTTTTTTTTTTTTTAAATGCTCAGAAAAATAAAATGCGAAAAAGTAACAAATCAATAGCACATTTACATAAGGAAGTAAGGGGAACAGTAGTACCTTCAAACTTCTGCATTTCATTTTATCAAAAGCAGCAGCAGACATATCCAATCGCCTATATGTGTCAAAAGGTGAATCCGCAGGAGTCCTTAAAAGAATCCTACTCGCGGAACTCATGCCGAAAGGAGATCTCTGGGGTTTTATAAATCCCATTTCCATTTCCTCCAGCCATCTGCTTCTTCTCGTGGTACGCTTTCAGTCCCAAAATGCAATTAATAATCTTTCACGTAGAACCAACCTCCAAATTATCCTTATAATGTGCTATCTCAATAAAATATGAAATTTACCTTTGACAATGAATGCAAATGTTAATGCTATGATACTTCTGTATTAATTACCCTTTCAAAAACAGATGCTTCGAAAGCAGGCAACTTCATTTCCTCCATAGCTTTCATAAAGTTCCCAACATTCTCAAAGAATTGATATGCAGGTAATGGCTAGGAGTCCCATGTGGATGATTATGAAGGATAATGATTAGTCTCCACAACCTAACAATATTCCCCAAAATATTATCAATAATCAATATTTAGACAAATCCGATGCAAACAAAGTAGGTACCAGAAAAGAATTATCTGGGACCGAGCCTGGTTGGATTTTGTTGATGGCATTGCAAAGAATCAATCCATTTCTCAAGCAAGGAATGAATTCTTTTTCTGATGGTTGATTTGATATTCCAAGTGGACCAACCAAACTCTCAAGCCACTCACTAGCCTGAAATCTCCTCCAAGCTTCAGACAGTTACAAACATTTTAAATAAATAAATGGGGTGGTTTCAATGATGAGAATCATGTTCATCTCTCTCTAATATTAAAAGAAAAAAATAATCATAGATTTACCTTATTCTTGGGATTTTCTTGAAGCCAAATTCAAATCATCTTCCTTCCCCTCTTTCTTTTAATCTCACACAAGATTCTTTTTACTTCCTCAGAGTTAACACCTTTGTAGTCATAGCACAATTCATTCTTTTGGTAAGTAATCACACTTTCTGAGGAAGGAGAGATAAATTTTTATATCATTAGGAAAAGGCTCGAGAGATATCCAGTAACATAAGAAAATGTAGAATTGTGGGCCAATTTTATTATCATTATGTTACTTATTTAATTGGTGTTATTATTATTATTATTATTATTATTATTATTACTACTATTATTATTATTATTATTATTTATTTGGGGGTGGGGGGAGGTGTGGGGCGCTGGTTCGACTCAAGTGTTCGTCTCATGGAATTGCAAAGATCTTGTGGAGAAAACATGCTCTAACCAGTAACTCCGTAGTATTTTTCTAGTTTTTATAGGTTAAGTTCTATTCTTAATTATAGGAGTTCAACATACCAAAAGAAATTGAAAGGGGTCTGACGGAGGTTTGATTCAAGTGTTCCTTATATTGTACTGGGAAGCTCTTATGGGGAAGAATAGAATAGGTTAATTTCTATTTGAATTTACAGGGATTTAGCCCGCAAAAAAGAATTGAAAGGGGTCCAATGATATATAGAATGGGGAAGTTCACCTAAACAAGGAAACAAACAGGTTTGTGTAAGGGTCATAGCTATTTAAAACATGGTATGCACAAAAAGGCTAGCATGAAAAAAATATCACAATTACACATGTAATAGCAACATAACAATTCAAACCACAAAAGTAAGAATTCTTAGACAAAAATGCACATTAAGTTAAACTATGATGTTAAAATCAACAAAGTAGTGGTAGTTTTGAAAATGTGAAAATAAATTCCAAAGCATGTTAGAAATGAGAATAATATATAAAATTAGGATATAATTCATACAATTTCAAACCTATAATTCAGTTTAAGAGATGACCATAAGAGATAACTGAGACTTCAAAGAACAAAAAGAGACCTAGAAAGAGGAGTAGAATGAAGAGTAAATCTGTAAAAAGAAATAAAAATTGTAAATTTTGAAAATAATATAAGTTAGTATTGTTGTCTCACTTCTTTGCTGTCGTTATTCACTTATTGCACTTGTTTTCTTTCATTTGCGATGTAGAGAAGACTACAACCAGAGAATAAACGTAGCGGAAATTAACAAACAAACCCTTGAATCAAGGACAAATTCTCACTTGAGAATAAGATGATTCAAGCGAATAAAATTAAATCCTCGCAAGAGAATTCAATAATATTCGAGCAAGTAACAATATGGATTATTCCTCGCAAAAGAATATAATCCCAGTAATCAATTGAAAAAGATTACTCTGCAAGCCAAGGAATGGCTTAGATTTCTCAAGAACAAGAAATCAGAACTCTCAAGAAATAAGTTTTAATTCATCAAAAGTTGTTAAAAAAAAAAAAATAACCCTACAAGGTATTTATAGTTTTCAGCAATAATTAGAAAACCTAGAACAAAAAGGAAAAGGAAATACTTAAAATAAAGTTGTTTCTAAAAATAAATCGAAATCAGGATCGTAGAGGACAAGTCACCTATGGTACTTGGCCATCATTGTCACGTGCTACATCAATTTGCTTTCTTTCTTTTGCACACCACAAGCTATTTTTACCCTAGTTTTCCCAATATGATGCAATTTAAGTTAATGCTTTAAAAATAAAATTTCATTACGACTTACGCCTTTTGTCAAAGGCAGATGTCTCTCTCCGCTAGCCATAACCTATGATGCTCGGACTCGGGTACAAATTTCTGACACATATACGGATCCGAATGTCGTATCCTTTAAAATTTAAGATATATACACCAAATGTAGTGTGAAATAGCCACACCCATAACCACACCCACACCCAAGTCGTGTCGTGTCTACATGGGTACGGCAAGGTAAACTGGAGAGTCTGAGCATCACATGCCATAACCAAGAAAGGCGTCGCTCGGTCCAGCCTGCCACAAAACCAAAAGGCTGTCAACCCCAACGTGGCCAAAAAGGCGAGTCGGGTGGCCGCCTTTCACAACCATGGTGAGGGCTAACAGTCATTTTAGATCAGGTCGTTTCTGGTCAATAAAGCAAAGCTGTAAATTATCAGCTATTATAAATGATTGCGATCTTAGTTTATTAATGCAGTAGTTATACTAGATACTAGACATTTTTTATCGACATGTGGATGGTTTCCCAAATTGTCATTTCTTGCATTTCCTCTCTCCAAGGAATATCAACCTTTTGGAAGTTAAAACTTTCGTGTGATTTTTTTATCCATTTTATTTTAATACAATTGAAGTGGTTGACTTGTGCGTAAATATGTTCCTTCTCTTCATAGTAACGAGCCGTCAGGATCCAGTTATCTATGATTTGGCATTGAAGGCTCTATTAACGGAGTTAACATATTAGGGATTTTTCTGTTCTCCGTGATTCATTTGAAATAGTCCTATTTGTTTTGTCAATGTGAGGTTACATTCCTTTATTGTTTGTTTGTCACCCTTAAGAGAGGTTGAAATCAAGTGAATTCTTGTAAAAGCAGAAGTGTATAGATTTAGTTCAGGAACTTGATTGGTGTTCATTGAGTTGATTAATTAACTACCAATTTGATATATGCTTGCGCGGAATCATACATTTAGCTAATTAAGTCAGTTGCGGAGCTAGGATTTTTGATTGATGGGGGCAAATTACATGGTGGACAATTAATTTGGTAGTAATGTGATTATAATAGTATGTAGTTCAATTCTTTTCTAATCAAAATGGGGGCAAAATCGATAAAAAAATAATCATGATTTTAGTTGTAAACCATCACGCTTTTAAAAATTATAAGGGAGTGAATTGTCAATTTGAAAACTAAAGGGGGGGGGGGCAACTGTCCCCTTATGCTAGTGCGTGGCTCTGATTTAAATGCCTTTGCCACTTACACCCTTGGTTTCCACTTTTTTTTATTTCAGTCTTACGTCTGGATATAATAAATAAAAAGGAGATTCATCCTGCTATATTTTCTACTTCCTCTGTAACAAATTGAATGACCATTTTGTCCCAAAATGAATGACCTTTTGAAACTTTTACATCAAAAAACTTCATCTTAAAATGATTCTTTTCAAAAAAATAATAATTCAGAGTTCATTATATTTTTGCAAAAATAAAAATTTGAAAGAGAATAACAAGAATGTTTATGATTATTTTCTATTAAAAATCAACATTTGTAAAATGACCCTTAAATTCAAAATGGTCATTCATTTTGGGACGGAGGGAGCCTAAATTAGGAGAATTGGTATTTTGAGTATCCTGAGTCATTGCCCATTGCTTTCTCTAAATGGTTATTTATATTTCTGAAGATTTAGGCTATGGCAAAGGGGAAGCTTATATTGATATGCCAGTCTGGGGGTGATTTTGTAACAAATGCTGATGGGACCATGTCATATTCTGGAGGAGAGGCAAGTGCAACAAATATCAATCACGAAACCCTGTTCGATGACCTTAAGTTAGAAGTGGCGGAAACATGTAATTTAGATCAGAAGACAGTCTCCATCAAGTATTTCCTCCCTGGAAACAAGAAGAATTTGATCACTGTGAAGAATGACAAGGATGTCAAAAGGATGATTGATTTTCACAGCGGTTCAATAACAGCTGATGTTTTTGTTACGGGCACAACAGGTTTTGACCGTGGTGCCTTGAAAGTTAACGTCAACAGGTATTTTTCCCATGTATATCTCATGTACCAATGTTTACTAGTAAGTAGCCCGTCGATACTCGACGGAGCATAAATAAGTTAGGTACTTAAAAATTATAAATGATGATACATATTAATATGAAATTAAATCTAATGAGGAAATACCATAAATAAGATGATGTTAAAGTGTAAATTTTGAGATTAGCAAGCCTAAATAATTTTCACTTAAATAAAGAGCTTAAACATAAATTATTAATAATCTTTAAACAATACCCACCTTCGTTTTTAAAAAACCACCAGTCAAGTCACCGGTCCTGACTTTCGTAACTCACATCTCTCTAAATAAAATGTATCCTTCGTCACAATTGTCACGAGCCATGATACTTAAAAAAAAAAATACGATTCTTCTTTTTATTTGATTTACCTTTAAAAAATTTATGATTCTTCTTTTTATTTGATTTGCCTTTAATGTGGTTAAACGTTTCCAACTTGACTTGATAATGTTTTCATACATATAATTTTTTTATTTATATTTACTTTTTTTGTCACAAAATGAACCTTATATATTTGGTTTGATATTATTATTGATTTAGAATAACCAATATCGAGGAAAACTAATTTTCTTTGATATCAATCAAAACCATTGTTATGAAAATGGCATAATTAGAAGAGAATAAATTATGTTTAGGATATATATTAAAATAGACATATTACTTTTGAAATATATTCTCTTTCATTAAAAATAAATTAACCACAACAAAAGTGTGATACCTTTAGCTACTTTACATATAAAGTATATTTAAACTATGAGAAAATTAGATTCTGAAACTCAAATAGGATAGATTTAAATAATATATTTCATTATATTAAAATTTAGAATATGCTCCATCCAACTAATCTTAACTAAAGTTATCGATAGAACATTCAAAATTCCACAAGGAACAACTTGAAACTTACCCTTTTTCTGTATAGAGTGAATGACGAGAATAATTTGTAGAAATACTATACATATGGGTAAGGATTTTTATGCTAGTACATTTTTTTTTTTATTTTTTTTTTAATTATTATTTTTGGTAGGTATAAGATACATGAAAACAGAGGGGGGGGGGGGCGAAAAGATAGTGCATTTCAGTTACTATCATGATAGATATTTTAATTATAAGGTTATAATTTTTAAACATATTACGAAAATTAATTTTGAAAATAATACACCAAATAGATAAAACAGAGAATGAAAAGGTATGTTTTTATTGTAATTATGAAAATAAATGAAGGAATAATACAACAATTAATTATACAGACTGAGAATTTTCATTTAACTTGTCTAAATAAGAATGAATTTTTTTACGGATTATCTCATGTTTTTTATATACATTCAAAATTAAACATGTTACATTATAATTTTTATTTTTTTCATGAAATGAGAAATAAATTATAAGATCTAATGGATACCATGTATCTTATTTATAGTTATATTTAGAACCCAGAAATTAATGTGAAGAGAGTATGAAATACTACTTCTAAAAGTAAAATTTACAAAATTTCAAATATTAAATCCAATTACAAAACCTAGATCGTAATTATTTTTTTAACCAAAGAGCTTCAAAATCTTTTTTTTTTTAAAAAGATAATCAAAACCGTAATTACCCTATTTGACTACTATGAATATAGTACATTATTTTACTTTACTAACTAAGCCTATGTATATTTGCTTAACTAACTTCAAGCTCCTTCTCTAGTTCCATGTTTCTCATCTCTCTATTTGTCGTGATCTTCCTGTGGCCATAGATGCTAATTGCTAAGCTTCACAATAAATCAGTACTAAGAAAGAAAATAAGAATAATAGGTGATAAAAAATAAAACATATACACGTACGAACAAAACTATTTTCCTAAAAGAGACACTAACAATTAAAATCAACGCCAAAATGAGAGTTCATAGGCAAAAAAAAATGTTGGGCAAAATAAATTAGGCAATGATGGAGATTAGATATTCATATCTATCTCATTAAGATTTTTTTTATTTTTTTTTAAAAAAGTTGGAGACCAAGGTCCCTTAAGCTCCAAGATAAGCTCCCTATCAGTAACAATTATCACTTTTAAGAAGAAACGAATTATAAATATTTTAAGTCAAAAATATTATAGCTCTTAATAAAAAAACAAAAATGAGTAGATAATTTAGCAATGCCAAAATAAAATAAAATAATAATTATATAATACAAAAATAAATAAATTAGATGGAACTAACCTGATTAAACATCATATTTTGGTCATGTAGGACAACATTCTTTACTAAGCAATGCTAACTGATTGTAGTTCGAAGGGTGGACGGTAGAACACTAACATGTGAAATTAAAAGAAAATGAGTATTAAATCGTGATGAAACTTGCCAAATTTGGGAAATTATTATGTGATTTCCCCCCTGCAATCCTTATGTTTATCATTTGTTAAATATAAGTTTAAATTTTAAATAATTCGAACTAAACATATCGAGAATGCTGGGATATAATTTGATATGATATCTAGATTTTATTAACTTAATAATTAAAATATCAATTTAAACTTATCTTTTTACTCCTTTGCACTCTATGAGAAGATGACACATGGAATTCCACGTGGCACGCTCTGTGATTAGAAAAAAACTCTGCTTTATTATATATACTCCCTCCGTCCCACCTGAATTAGGATTTTGGGTTGGGCACGGGGATCAAGGAAAAAGTGTTAGTGGAGTATGTGTTGTGAGTATGAAAAGTAAAGTAAGAGAGAGAAAGTGGGGTAGAGAATAATGAGTGGAAAGTTGTTGTGAGTGTGAATGTGGGTCCCTTTAAATAAAACATTTCCATTTTTGGGTTGTCCTAATTCGAATGGGACACCCAAAATGGAATTTCGTCCTAATTCGAGTGGGACGGAGGGAGTATATATTGATTTTTATGCTTTGAGTTGTTGCTAATCTTTCTTGTTGTTACCAAATGTACATCATGGAAATGGAAATCTATTGCAAATCAAGTATTTGGCTGACAGTGAATGCTTTGTTCAAAAGTACACTTTTGTAATATGTAGAGGATAAAACCTAAACAGCTCCTTGATTTCAGTGACAAATGGACATTCCTTATTCTGGACTTGCCGTAGAAATTATAAAATCTTTGAACTTTACTCTTTCTCTTGTAACATTCTCTTTGTTCTATTAAAAGTCAAGTGCTTAATGGAGATTAGCATCACTAAAGCATTATTTTGAAGCAGCTTCAATAGATGCTTACTCAATGTAATACTCCCTCCGTCCCAAAAAGATAGTCTCATTTGACTTTTGATGGTCAACACAAGTGAACTTGGGAATCCACTAGGATGGTTAGATTGACACTAATGTTTGGTCAAAGTTCACTTGTGTTGACCATCAAAAGTCAAATGCGACTATCTTTTGGACAGAGGAAGTATAACTCTTGTTGCATTTCGTATTATGTTGCTCAGGATTTTTCTGTTATTTAAGTATCCAGTTATGGCCTGTAACCTGTAATAAAATACATGAAAAGGTCCAAGGCTATTCTCATGCTTACTTGTAATTGGATTTGTATTTTGTAACTTTTGCAGGTCAACTCGTTCAAAGGAAGATGATCCTGTGAAGCACAGTGTACCTTCAACTCCTGCTTCTCCCTCTCCAGCCAAAAGGACACGTAATGCCAGTACTAAACCTGCTGCTAAACCTGCAAAACTTCCTACACGCAATGCAACTGCTAAAGCTGCTACTGAAACTGTAGGACCCGCTACACGTCGTACAACTCGTAGCACTGCTAAAGCTGCTGTTAATGTAGATTCAGAGGGCCCTGCTGATCGTGATGGCAAGTCAGAGGGGTCAACACGAGAAACTAGTCCCTCAACAACATCTTCTGAGAAAGCGGATGTCAGTGCTGGTTCTGATTATAGTTCCGATTATGTACCGAGTAGGTCTGGGAAAAAACCAAATAGCCAAATTGATTTGGATACAAGCCCCGCAGACACTGTTAAGAAGCGAAGGCGCGCTGCTTCCGGAAGGTTTGATGATGATTCTGAGGGTAGAAAATCTCTGAGAAAGAGAAAGAGTGCCCGGACAGCATCTGAACGTGATGATTCCAGGGAGAAAAAATCACGAAGAAAGAACAGTCGAAATCAGAGGTCCTCCTCACTAGTTGATGAGTCGGACAATTCAATGGATATTGGTACTAGGGATGAAGATGATTTTGACAACCCCTCTGCAATTGCCATCTGGGATAAAGATGCTGCTGCGCCTGAATCTTCATCCGCTACTTGGAAAGAAGCTATCACTGGTGTTGGGCAAGAGTTTGAAAGTGTGCACGAGTTTCGAGACGCATTGCAAAAATACGCTGTTGCGAATCGCTTTGCATACAAGTTCACGAAGAACGAGGATGAGCGTGCAAGTGCTGCTTGTGTTGCTGAAGGGTGTCCTTGGAAGATTCATGCACAATTTATTCCTGCTTCCCTTAAATTTACGATAAAAAGACTGAATAAGGCACATACACACCACAAGGACACTAGAACGTCTGACAAGAAATGGTTGGTGGGTACCATTATGGAGAGGTTACAAAGTTTTCCAAATGAAAAACCCAAGGAGATGGCTAATGCAATTATGCGCGATTATGGGGTTGAGTTGAACTTTATGCAGGTATGGCGCGCGCTTGAAGATGCTAGGGAACAACTTCATGGGTCAGCTGAAGAGTCGTACAATAAGTTGCCATGGTTTTGTGAAAAGGTTATAGAGACTAATCCAGGTAGTTTCTCTAAACTCGTTATTGGTGACGAAAAAAGATTTCAATCCCTCTTTGTGTCTTTCTATGCATCGATATGCGGTTTCCAGAAAGGTTGTCGACCCCTTCTCTTTCTTGAAGCTACTTCTTTAAAATCGAAGTACCAAGAAGTTTTGTTGACAGCTAATGCGATAGATGGAAATGATGGTTTTTTCCCAGTTGCATTTGCTGTAGTAGATGTTGAGAATGATGACAGATGGCTTTGGTTTCTTGAGCAATTAAAATCCGTGATATCTGATTTACAGCCGATTACTTTCGTCTCAGATAGAGATAAGAACTTGAACAAATCAGTGCTTAGTGTTTTTGAGAATGCTCATCATGGTTATTCCATGTACCATCTTTTAGAGAGCTTGAAAAGAAATGCAAGAAATGAAAAGGGGCCGTTCCATGGAGATGGGAGAGGTTTTTTACCAGTCCATTTCTTGGCTGCTGCTCATGCAGTCCGACTTGGCGGTTTTAAAAAGTCAATGGAGAAGATTAAGCTGATTTCTTCTCAGTCGTACGATTGGGTCATGCAAATTGAAACACAACATTGGGCAACTAATTTCTTCAAGGGTGAGCGGTACAACTACATCACTCAAGATGTTGGTGAGCCATACGCTAAGTTGATGGAAAAACATCGAGAGTCACCCCTATTGCCCAAGATAGAAGCCCTAATAAACATGCTGATTGAATCAGTGGAGGATGCTCGATTGGATGCAAGCATGTGGGCCACGAAACTTACCCCGTTGAAAGAAAAATTTCTAGAAGAAGAAAATCTTAAAGCGCAAGGGCTGAGAGTTTTGATCTCGTCAGATACTCTGTTTGAGGTTCGTGAGGATTTAACCCATGTTGTGAATACAAGTAACTGGAGTTGTACTTGCTTGGGATGGAAGGAAACGGGCCTCCCTTGTCGTCATGCTCTCGCCGTCTTCAAATCTACTGGTAAAAATGTATATGATTATTGTTCTCCGTACTTTTCAGTTGATTTCTATCGTTCAACATATTTTGAATCCATATACGCTGTGCCTATATATGGTAACCCGATGGATACAGAAAATGTTGTTGATTCAACTGTGGATGAGAATCCTTTAGAGAAAGTTGAGGTGGCTGAAAATCATTTAGAGAAAGTTGAGGTGGCTGAAAATCATTTGGAAATAGTTGAGGTGGCCGAAAATCTTGTTGAGGAAGATTTGGAGGATGAAAATTCTGTTGAAGGGGACGGAAGGCCTGTGGAGAAAGAAGGTGGGGCCGATTCAGTCGTGGAGAAAGAATCAGGGGAATCAACGGTTGATGGGGACCCACCTGTCGAGAAAGAAGTTGATGAAGAAAAAGAGGAGGGGGAAGCGAATGTGGATGGAGGGGAGCCTATGGAGAAATCAGGGGACGGGGAAAAAGAGGATGAGTTAAGTGTGATTTTGATGCCTGAAAAGGAAGATAAGGGGGAGAAGAACGAGGGTGATGATCCAAAAATCTTTGTGCTTCCTCCTATTCCATGTAAAGATTCTGTACAAGAGATGGAGAAGGAGACAAGCGAGTGGAATGAAACTGAGGCAGAAGCGAAGAGGACGGTTACGTGTACAAAGTGTAAACAAGCAGGGCATAATAAGAAGAGTTGCAAGGCGGATTTAGTTTCGGTTTGAATCTTATCATGTTTTCTAATGTTTACTTGTGTAACATAAGAGTCTAGAGATAGTTACTGGATTTGCTCAGTTTGTATGTTTGCTTGTTAGAAGTAGAGCTTGTATTTGGTTAGATTTTTAACAGCTCTAATGTCAACATTTCGTGGACAATGCTCAATTTGTGTGGAAGTGCGCGTACGAACGGCGAAAGTTGACTTTTACGCTCTTTATATGTTAGTCGTTCGTGGGCACCCTATCTAGTCGAAACTGGAGTATACTCTCTAGGATATGAAAGTTTACAACAATTTCATTTGTGGTTTTGTGAAAATTCATTTTTTTTCAAAAGATCAGAAAAATTGGCTATTTCATTTGTGATTTTGCGAGAAAAATTGGCTATTAAGAAAGTAGGCTCAGTGCCTATAAAATTGGTGTACGTATTTCTAGCGTATATTGCATTGTTATGCACCAATTTAACTACATTTCTATCTACCTTACAAATATGAAAATTATTACACCTAGATTTTAATAAAGATATATCTGATAGGATATTTTCCAGAATGTAGTCCTCCATGTCCCTTTTGTTTATGAAGTCACATGCTTGTTTGGAATCCGTTTTGTCCCTTTTGTTTATGAAGTCACATGCTTGTTTGGAATCCGTCAAAACGTTGATATTTGTGAAGTTGTTGGTCACTACCCATTCTAATCCTTTAAGAATGGCTAGGCATTCTGCTTGGATACTTGAGCTGGATTTGCATGAAGAACTTCTCATAGCTATTCGGCCTCGGTTCGAATCCCATAGTTCCCATCCGAGACTTGTCCATCTAGCATTCTTCTTCCATGAACCATTCAAAACCTAAAAAGGAAAGTTTTTTTATACTTTTTTATTTGTGGGTCCCACATGTCATACTCACAAGTCACAACAATTACCCACTAACTATTCTCTACCCCACTTTCTCTCTCCTACCAAACCCTCTACACTCAGAATACATCACATTTTTCTTAATTCTTGATTTTTTTTTTTTGAAATTTAAATTGGGACGGAGGGAGTATGTCTTAAACTGAGGCTAAATTAACATTGCCAATTTTATTAACCAGTGTTGTCTAGTTGTAACGGCTCTGAATTTCAAGAATGCGTAGAATTTACACAAGTAAAAAATAGTATTATGCGTGTGGATATTTTATATTAAGTTTCATTTTCATCCATTCTACTTTACATGATGTTTCACTTTTACCATTATACTTTTTTTCTTTCAAAAATACCACTGTAGTTTGAAGAATGTATCATTATAAGTTTATAACCCCGAATCCGTGGCTAAATCCGCCACTAATCTGCGTCTTAATCCGCGATGTTGGGGTTAAAATGATATGTTTCTCAAAGTACAATGGTATTTTTGAAGAAAAAAAAGTATAATGGTAAAAGTGAAACACACTTAAAAGTACAATGGATGAAAATAGAGTTTGACCTAGTTAAAAAAACAAATTCATTTCACCTTTTTTTGATAAAAGAAAAGAAAAAAAGGGTTGGTGGAGTGCAAAGACTTTTTCATAGAATCACCTATATTAATACTTTTCTCCATTGTGTTGAGAGCTTATATGTGATGTTTGTATTTGTTATTAGTTCAATGCTTGAGATGCTTGGTTGAGAATTTATTGCCGACCCAAGTGCGTCACTGTTTCGTGTGTTCAACGCCAAATTATTTCCATATGGGGATTTTGTGAAGGCCATTGTTGGGCCGTGTCCAAGTTATGTTTGGAGAAGCACTTGCGCATCACTTGCCATTGTTTATAAGAGCGTCCAATGGAAATTTGGTACAAGGTTGGACTTCAATATTAAAAAAGATGAGTTAGACTTTTTCATTATGACAGTCAGTTTGTGGATGATTGCAAGTATTTTGTAAAAATTCTCAACTTTGGGATGAGCCTTCGATTAATGAGGAGCGCCATCTTCTTTCAGTTCATTAATGAAGTTGATGTTGTTTGATTAAAAAAAAAAAAAAAAACTAATTTGGTCGCTCCCTCATTTTAAAAATATAAATTTTAAAAACTTGTATCATAACAATTTTCTTTATTATTTTTTCTGGTACACATTATTAAAGGGAGTAGTCTTCAAAATTTATGATGGGAATTTGAATTTGAATTTGAATTTGTATAACACATTGAAGTTGAAAATTATTGATATTAATTTCTTCAAGTTTACATGCCGTGCAAATTGAGCAGATGTAACCCAGTGGTCTAATCAAGAACTTTCCCGTCCTCTTTGGAGTATTCTTTATTTCTGTGTCTTTTCTCACTCATTATTTCGTTAATACTTTTTACGATCTCATTTATTTCATAAAACAAGTGTTATAGTTGATTTATCAATAATTTTAAAAATATATTTTATTTATTTACATATTATTTATACTATGAAAAAAAAAATTGCAAATGTATTCTAGTGGACTTTAGACAAATTAATCAAGAACATTTATATAAAACAAAAAAATGTAACAATTATTATTTATTACTACCTCTGTCCCTAAAGGAGTGTCAAAATTTCATTTTAAGGGACATTGAAAATCTCAACTTTGTGTACAATTTGGTAGCAAAGGTTCATATATAATCTTGTAATCTCCTTTCCAAACATTTAGTTTTGCACGTATAAAGAAATTGGTGGAAAAAAAAAATTAGGGACAAAGTTATGTTAAAAAAAGACACTCATTTTGCAACAAATATTTTTTGAAAATGGACACTCATTTAGGGACAGAGGGAGTAGTACTTTTCGGGAAAAAAATACGGTCTAGTAAAATTAATTTATATATATATAAGTGCTTAAAACATTAATAATTTTTTTGCTTTCAAAAATGAAAAATCCTAATTATTTGTTTGCTTTAAAAAAGAAAACCTAATAAGTATTAATCAAAATTTAGACATTTGCTAAAAAACAATGATAATTTTGAATCATTTTTTTATATATAAAAAAGGGCAATTATTTAGAGTTTTCGTTACAATATGTACTCATTTTGGTTATGCTGAAATCTATATATATATATATATTAAAGTTGGTGAGGAGAGCCATGGTGTTGCCACATAAACAAGTCTTAGAGAAAGGTTGCATTTGGTGTTGCCACATCATTACCACTCTTATAAATAAGAGACTTTTCAAATTCTTTTTCTTAGCTAATAGTATTAGCTAATAGTATTAGTTACTATATAGGGTAACTATTATAGTTAAATACTATAGTTAACTAATACTTATAATAGTAATAGTTACTATAATAGGTAACTAATATAATTAACTACTATAGTAACTAATACTTATAATAGTAATAGTTATTATAATAGTAACTAATATAGTTAACTACTATAAAAAAAAAATTTACTCATTATTATTTTTAACTCCCCTGCCCCTGCCTACCCCACCCCACCCACCCACCCAACCCCCTACCCCCGCCCCCAAAAAAAAATTTTTTTTACTCATTATTATTTTTAACTCCCCTGCCCCCTGCCTACCCCACCCCACCCACCCACAAATTTTTATTTTTTTTTTACTCATATATATATTTTTTTAAACTCCTATACCCTCTGCCTACCCAACCCACCCATATTTAAAACTATTTTTTCACAAACTTCTCGAAAAATACCGGAAAATGTTTTTCGGAAAGCATTTTCTTAAGATTTACCAAACAAGAGAAAACATTTTCCTTTTCCGGAAAACATTTTCCAAGAGAAAACATTTTCTGGAAAACGGTTTTTTTTTCCGAAAAACATTTTCCAGGAAATCATTTTCCGGAAGTCATTTTCCGTGAAACAAACGGAGCCCTATTGTTGATGATAACAATTTGATACTTAATGAATAGGGACTCATAGAAATCAAAATTTAATTTTGATACCTATGATATACATTATAGTACCATTGTTGGAGTTGCACGAGGAAAGGATTAAGTGACAGTGTCAAGAAGGATAGTCACCTCACCACAGCCCTTGGGACCCAAATGGGTTGTTACAGCTTTTTGAGCATTGTGTGCTGCGCATATTAGCCCTACGTACAATTTTGTCATTTTCTGTGTATAAGGGAAAAAGAACATTGTATAAGATTTTTCTTAGTTTCTTAATTTTTTTTTTCAATTAAAAAATAATTTTAATTGAAAAGAATATTGTGTGTGTTTTTCTTTAAATCAAAAGAAATATATTATTAACGATAATAACAAACGTTTAGAAGTCGTCTGTCCACAGAAATCGGAAGTTCGACCCAAACAGTGGGGCTCGCAATTACAAATGATCTGAAGTCGAAAGTAGTAAGGAAATAGAGCGTTATAGGGAATTGAATAACATAAGATTCCCATCATATTCCGTGGCTTTACTTCATTCCTTGGAGCATCAATCAAGACCATAGTATTATCTAATAATTTAATAATGCCCCATGGTGTACAAGATTGGTGGGTGAACTTACAATGGGCAACCCTAATTCCAGAAGCTAATGAGTTCTTTTTCTTTTGCTTTTGGGCAATGTTAGGGGCACAAAAGAAGTTTACAAAATTATGGATACAAAGTGAGGTGACGATATTTTATTGGTTGAACCGATAGTTGACCCAGAACACTCTAATAAAAAAACACCAATAAAATTTTAACACATCATTTTGTAAGCCATATTTTGTGGCACTTTTTTATGCCTTTATATTTACCCTTTTCTTTTTCTTCTTTCCCTTTAATGGTGTAAGAAAAAAACTAATGGATCTAGAAGTTAGATTTAACGTTAAAATCCAAATGGGTGTGACTTTGATTAGGAGGATATTTATGAACATGAAATCTTGAAGTTTACTCCTTTCATCATCTCATGGTTTATGCATGAGAAAAGACAAATATCATTTCATCAAAATTAATTTGGTACTACTTCTGTTTTAGTTTAAGTTTTCTTAGTTTGTTTCAGTTTAAAGTTTTTAGTTTTTTTAAAATTTGTTTGAAGAAACTCTAAGCAACTAATGAAAATTTAAAACTTGTTATTGATACACCATTATAAATACTACTCCCTCTGTCCTGCTTTAAGGTTTTTACTTTCCTTTTTAGTTTGTCCTAATTTAAGGTTCTTACTTTGCTTTATTACCTAAAATGGAAAGTGAGACCCACTTGTTATTCTCACAACAAAAACTCCCTACTCACTTTACTTTTTATACTCACAACATTTACTTTTTCTTAATCTCCGTGCAAAGTCAAACTAAGAACTTTAAATTGGGACGGAGGGAGTCTAAAATAACAACTTTTAGATCTTTATTGCGATAACTAATAATTATTGCTCAAAGTTCTTTCAAACAAACATAAAATAAAAAAAAAACTAAAAAAAAAAACTAATAACCTTAAACTGGCCTACTGAACTGAAGGAGTACTTTATTTAATTAGTAATTAAAAGAAATTAATAAAGTTGTTTTCGAAATGAAAAGAGAATACTAGTTTACTCAACAAAACCACGGACTATTAGACATGGGAAAAGACCAAAAAAGTAGCCTTCTAATAAATCAATTTGGTAAGCACTAGAAGTCTAGAATTAATAATGCAGGTTGTTTAAGGCGGGAGGGACTACATGCAAATCTCAGCATCTTACGACATCGTTTGAGCGACTTTTTTCGGGATAACGTTTATCCCATCTGATCCAGAAGGGTACACATCACTTTAGACAGTCATGTCACCACTATAGGGATCATCTTAATTAATCTCTTGTTATTAGAATTGAGTTGTTCTTGTGAAAAACGCGTTTTACACTTAGTTATAGAAAAACGTGTTTTTCACAATTGTTTTCTCTAACATTATCATGTGCATGTTATAATTTTATAAAGTGTCTGTTGTAATATTACACTTATAAATATTCAAGCAAACACTTTTATACACTCAAACAAGCACTTTTAGAGGTATTGTTATGATTGTCATATTCAAGCAGACACTTTTATACACTCAAACAAGCACTTTTAGAGGTAGTGTTATGATTGTCCGTTGTAGTGTTAAGATTGTCTTTCCTAGTGTTGAAAAGTGCCTCCTGTAGTGTTGAAATATGTCTCTTACATTCTAAACAAGTGGTTGGTGAGCTTTTAAAAGTTAAAAAACATGTGCCTGCCTTAATGTTAACAACTGTCTCCTGTAGTATTGAAAATTGCCTCTTGTAGTGTTAAAAAGTGCCTGTTGAGTTTTATAAGTTTTAGTTATTTACAACAATGCCACCGCGTCTTTTAAGTAACGTTCCGCTTATTTACAAAAATGACACTCCGCATAGGAAAACACGTTTTACACTAAAACGCGTGTAAAACGCATTTTTTCCTAAGATTTCCTGATTAGAATTATTTTTTGGCCGAATTTATTATTTCAAATTGTCTTAAATTTAATTTTTATCATCTAACCACATTTATATTTTCTTAAATATACTTTCATAAGATTTGGTAAAAATAAAAAATAAAAAATTTCATAAGATACTCCCTACGTTTCATGTCACTTGAGATTTATTTCCTTTTTTGTCTGTTCCGCATCACTTGAGACTGCCCAAAATATTAATTTTTTTTTACTATTCTTTCCACTCATTTGCTCTCTTACTTTACTTTTACACTCACAACACCAATCAACTTATTCTCTCTACTATTTAATTTTTCATACTCACAAGTCACAAACACCTCCTCCCATTATTTCTCTCTTCTATTTTTCTTTAATTTATATGCCAAAATTTTTGGTCTCACCTCATATGAAACGGAGGGAGTATGTGTTGATATGGGGGATTTTCCTAGTACTTCCTCCACCCTTCTATAAGTTAAAGTGCCGTAATTTTTGTTAGATTTTATAAGGAATATATTTTGAGAAAATTTTGAGGGAAACTAGTTTTCCGTAAGTTATAAAAAGTCCTATTTTTATAGGGTTAAAGTTTAGGGTTTATAGTTTAAGGTTTAGGGTTTAGGCCTTTTAGGGTTGAGCGAGTCTCGCGTGGCGCCGAGCCAAGACTTTTTTTTTTTTTTTTTTTTTTTTTCCGAGTTTTTTTTTTTTTTTTGCCACCCTAACTTTTTTCCTCCAACAAAAAGTAACACTTTTTATACCGAAATGTAACACTTTTTTTCTTCAAATGTAACACTTTTTTTCAAAACAAATGTACCACAATTTTGATGCAATAGATTAAAGATAACATAAAGATTCACAACTAAATTAAAGTAACACTTTTTTATAAAGGAATGTAACACCTTTTCCCGAGAACCTGAGATGAGGAGAAAGCTTGACGGAGGTAGTCTCCATTGCGGTCGGTTCGACTGCTCTTACCACTTATGCTGGCATGGGTCGTCCTTTCTTCCTTCCCCGGAGGTTTTTTCAAATGTAACACTTTTTTTTTCTCCCAAAATTAACATAGATTGACAACTAAAAACTAATGTTACATTTTATAAAAATGAATGTAACATTTTTTTTTCTTAATTGTAAGAGTTTATATTCCTAAATGTAACATTATATATGAAATGTAACAATTTTTTATTGACAAAGTAACAATTGAAATGCAAACCTATTTTTTTTTTTTTTGTAAAAATTGATGTTACCTTTAACAGTAGAAAGTGTTACTTTTTGAAGATGAAAGTGTTACTTTTATCAGAACAGAGTGTCACATTTTCACCTGACAGCAGATCAATTTGTTTTGTGTGTAAAAATGTATTTTTTTTTTTAAAAAAAAATCAAACCAATCATGACCTATGTAGTTTTATTCGTCTCGTCGAAACGAACACAACGGTATTTTAAATTTTTTTCGACTTATAAATCACAAGATATGACATTTTAAAGTTTTTTGGTTTTTTTTTTTTTTAAATGGACCTGGGCGGATGGGGCGGGTGGGTCGGGCCGGGCGGGTTGACCCGCGGGTCACGCCCGTCGCACGGCGTACACCCGCCGTACCTAAGAATTTGTCTTTAGGGTTTAAGAAGGGTTAAAAAACATGACTTTTTATAACTTATGAAGGAACTAGTTTCCCCCCAACCAACTCATATATTTTATATTATTTTGCACATCTTATCATATTAAAATTTATCATGCTTATTTTATTTACTATACTAAAATAATATTAATTTTAAGACATTTTAAAAAAAAGTGTGGCACTTATTTTATGATGCTGGTGTATTATTTATTAAATTGTTACTATCTGTTTTCACAAGATGAACAAAACTAATAGTGAGGATTATCATTAGTTATATTGTGGGAAGAAATGAACCACTTTTGGGGCTTATCTCCCTAAAATACATTTTTGATGAATCAGTAAGAATTTTAATAATCTTCTTTTAGTTTTTTCTAATCAGCGACACATCATTCTTGGGTTCAAATCTTACCGCTTGCATTTATTCTATAAAAATGCTTTAATAATAAAACAACTAATTAGTAAATAAATAATCTTAGCTCATAATCATTTTGTGAGTTAAAACTATCATATATATTAGATAATAATTTAAATTAGGCAATATTAAATTAAAATTATTTATACTAATATATTTATTTTAAGACAATAATCAGAATGAATAAAACATAAATTTCCTAGAAAGGAAAAGACAGAGAAAACAATTACTAACATGCTACACAATAATTTTGGATAAGAAAAAGAAGGTAATACTCCCTACGTCCTACCCGAATTAAGATTTTTGGATTGATTCCGAAGATTAATGAAAAAAGTGTTAGTGATTATGAAAAGTAAAGTAGGAGAGATAAAGTGGGGTAGAGAATAATGAGTGAAAAATTATTATAAATGTGGGTCCCATATAGAATTTTGTCATAATTCGAGTGGGACGGAAGGAGTATTCCCCCCAAATATTTTCAACCGCTAGTAACTTTTTACCAGAATCTATTTACCTAACTAGTTCCCTCTCTCTCTCCTCTCTCCTCCCCGTGTATATAAATCCATTCAAAGCCTGCAAGCGGCATTCCGAAAACAAACCATCCGCATACTCCGTCTCACCTCAATTTCCCCCATTTTTTTCCTACTTCCTTTTTTTAATTTTCCATCTCTCCGGCAAGTTGCGCCACCGCCAACCACCACCGGTCATGGGGACGCCACTTCTGCCAGATCTCGGGACAGAAATCATCATTCCCGTTTGTGCTGTTATCGGTATTGTTTTCTCACTCTTTCAATGGTACCTCGTCTCTAAGGTTAAAGTCTCCACCGATAAGCAGTCTCATGCCGACGGTAAGAATGGCTACACCGAATCATTGATTGAGGAAGAGGAAGGCATCAACGACCACAACGTTGTTGCTAAATGCGCTGAAATCCAGAACGCCATTTCTGAAGGTATATATATATACTCCTTCCGTCGTCGCAAAATGATCTTCTCATTTGACTATTCAACCTTTTTAAGGACATTCACTATTCATGTTTTGTTTATGCACCTTTTTTTAAGCCTAAATTGCAGAAATGAGAAAACTTTTTGGGACATGACATTGAAAAGATGATAAATGAGAGATCATTTTGGGACAGAGGGAGTATATATATTTCTTTAGCTCAGATCTCCTTGCCTGCAGCTAGAGCCTAGATCTAAAGCTCATGACGCTGAACATGTTCTTTAATATCATGATTTTACTCTGTATTTCTCCGTTGATTATTTTTTTATTTTTTTTTGTTTTTATGTAAGGGTTGCTTTCGTGCTGTTTATCTTTATGGAAAATTTCAATCTATTTCCTGTCTGTCTATTAATTCGTATACCGTTGGCGACATCTGTGTATGTATGCTTACCTGTTGATTTATGTGTCTACGGTATACTGAATATGCTATGGTAAATTTTTGCCAACTGAACTGGTAAGCACATTTTTGGATGCAAAAATTGAGTTTTTTTTTTTTTTTGTTGGTTCAGGATATCCTTTTCTGAAGAATTATAGAGTTTTACTCTTAATAGTAGTAATTTATTTCTCCTTTGATTTTTCAAATCGTTGAAATCTACACTGGAAGTTATTGCCTGTCTAGTTGAAGCCTAAGTTGTTTGTTTATTTTTGTTGATGCTATTAATATATATTTTAGGGATTAGAACATTGTGAGATCTACAAATTGTTTAATTTACTGACCTCTAGTGTGATTTATTTTTGATTTATGAGGGATTTGGGGATTTGTCAAGATCTATCACCTTTTCTTTTTTTCTTTTATATTCTAAAATTTGTTTCGGTGGAGGTTGTTGTGATGTTTGCAGCGGTGCCTATTTCTTTCAGACGCGTGTGTTTCTTTCAGACACGTGTGTCAAGACTTGGCTACGTCTCTAAATTTTGTTCATTGTTTAGTTGATGGCTACGTTTTCTGTTGCCGTATGCAACCTTGGACTTTCTTTAAGGTGGTTGTTCACAATTATTTTTTGGGGCGTTTCCCTCTTTAATATAATGCACACATATATAGCCACTAACAATGTAAATGTAAATGTAAATGTAAATATAAATAGGTAAATTTGTGTGTGATATATTTACCTATTCATATTTATATTGTTAGTGTTTACAATACATACTACATTTACCTATTCATATATTTATAGTATATTATTAGTGGCTGATATGCAGGTATTTAAATTGCATTCATAAAGTTCATATTTATTTAGGCAAACTTATCATTGTGGCATTGATTACTTAGTGATGATGAATTTTCCCTTCAAATTTTATTGTGCAACACAATGAATCTTATCCACGGGAAGTAGGAAACATAAAGCATGGTAGTATGTGCTTCAAATAACAAGAAATCTAGTCACCAACTTGAAACAGTAATTAATTTAATGGATATCATGTGACAGTGCTCAATAAATCTTAGTAAGTACTATGTTGTATCATGTATGAAGTATTGTTTGATTCTCGTTTCCATTTCTCTTACTAAATCTTTTGAATTGAAGTATTGACGGTGGATATCTTCTGGAATCACAATTCATGTCATTACCATCTTCGCATCTCTGTATTTTTCTTATGTGTTTTAACTTGGAGATGATGGGAAGAAGACCTCTAATGCTCGTCTATGAAATGATATTTTTGGCTATTAACATGTCTTGAGGTGTATCCCTCTTAAACTTATTTTTTAACTTTCAAAATGTGGATAATGCAGGTGCTACCTCGTTCCTTTTCACTGAGTATCAGTATGTCGGTGTGTTCATGGTTGCTTTTGCTGTTTTGATATTTGTATTCCTCGGCTCTGTGGAGGGATTCAGCACAAAGACCCGTCCTTGTACTTATGACAGCAGCAACATTTGCAAGCCTGCTTTAGCAACTGCTGCTTTCAGCACTATAGCTTTCGTACTTGGTGCTGTCACCTCGGTGATTTCTGGATTTCTTGGAATGAAAATTGCTACCTATGCAAATGCCAGGACCACCTTGGAGGCAAGAAAGGGTGTTGGAAAGGCTTTTATCGTTGCATTTAGATCTGGGGCAGTCATGGGTTTCCTACTAGCTGCAAATGGTCTTCTGGTTTTGTTCATCGCTATCAATCTCTTCAAGCTCTACTATGGTGATGATTGGGAAGGCCTATTCGAAGCTATAACCGGTTACGGCCTTGGTGGATCTTCCATGGCACTTTTTGGCAGAGTTGGTGGAGGTATCTACACTAAAGCTGCTGATGTTGGTGCTGATCTTGTGGGCAAGGTGGAGAGGAACATCCCAGAGGATGACCCTAGAAATCCAGCGGTATGCTTTTGTGTTATCATTTAAAGAAGTTTTTTTTAAAAAAATATATTTACACACACACACACACACACACACACACACATATATATATATATATATATAGTTATGTTAACAGAGTTTACGTGTATTTATTTTCTTCAGGTGATTGCTGACAATGTTGGTGACAATGTTGGGGATATTGCGGGTATGGGATCTGATCTCTTCGGTTCATATGCAGAGTCATCTTGTGCAGCCCTTGTTGTTGCTTCGATCTCCTCTTTTGGGATCCATCATGAGTTCACTTCAATGATGTATCCTCTCTTGGTCAGCTCCGTGGGCATCCTTGTTTGTTTGCTCACCACCTTATTTGCAACTGATTTCTTTGAAGTGAGGACAGTAAAGGAAATTGAGCCATCACTGAAGAATCAGCTGATTATTTCCACTATATTGATGACTGTTGGTGTAGCTGTCATTAGTTGGGTCGCTCTTCCTTCTTCATTCACCATTTTCAATTTTGGAATGCAGAAAGATGTGACATCCTGGTATACTTCACATTCACATATCTATTTGTTTATTTCATGTTTTTGTAGAACAAACTTGACCAATTTAGTCTTCTAATGGAATATTCGATCGAAGATTGAGACTATAGTCAGTCACTCTCTCTTCTTGCTCATTTATTAGATTCAATATTTGTGGTTTGACTATACAGTAAAAGAAGTCTAAAGTTATAGTATCGGATATTTATAATTGATTTTTTTTTTTTCAAATGAGAATGATTTAGTATACACTTTTTGATGTATGTTTCAACCCATTTGGAGATTTTTGGATGTTCACAAGATTCTGTTTCATTCATGCATTATCTGTCCAAAACTAGGAAAAAAAATGCTGCTTTTAGGCTTCTGTCATAGAATATTGCTTGTTTTTGTTGTTGTTGATCGCTCATGTAACTCTTTTTAAAAGGCGTAAGAAGTAGTGTGTTTGTGGTTTGTGTTTGCATGAGGGCAGCAGGAACAACCTTTTCATCAATCTGACATTCATATTGGTTTCGCAGGCAACTGGGTTTGTGTGTTTGCGTTGGTTTGTGGGCTGGTCTCATCATTGGATTTATAACAGAGTACTATACAAGCAATGCGTACAGGTACCATGTTCTTACATTGTACTCCCTCCTTACCAAAATGACTGTCCAAAAAAAATTCAATTTTAATCTTGATCAAGAGCAATTTTGAAATTTTCTTGGACATACATTCTGGAAAAGGTAGTTGTTTTCTGTCTTTATTGTTCCTAATTTTCTATTAAGCACCGTTATTTCTACTCTTGCCGATCTTACTATTTTATACAGCCCTGTGCAAGATGTTGCTGATTCATGCCGCACTGGTGCAGCCACCAATGTTATTTTCGGCCTTGCATTGGGATATAAATCAGTGATCATCCCTATTTTCGCCATCGCTGTCAGCATCTTTGTAAGTTTTAGCTTTGCTGCGATGTATGGTGTTGCTGTAGCTGCTCTTGGGATGCTTAGCACAATTGCCACTGGTTTGGCCATTGATGCATACGGTCCCATCAGTGACAATGCTGGAGGAATTGCTGAAATGGCTGGGATGAGCCACAGAATTCGTGAGAGAACCGATGCCCTTGATGCCGCTGGAAACACTACTGCAGCTATTGGAAAGGTACATTATTTCGCATTTGTTTTAAAGCCAGCGCCTTTCCCATGTTTATTACTCTACTTATGTACCACTTCCGTTTCTGAAAGACAGTCCTACTTTGACTTTCATGCTAAACTCGATCAAACTTTTGCTCTAATTTTATGAAAACCTTTTATCCTATGTAATTCTAAAAATTGTTATTGATAGCATTCCTAATGGTAAATTAATAACAATTTTTAGAATTGCATAGGGATAACTAGATTTTCATAAAGTTATGGTGAAAGTTCAATTGAGTTGACAATGAAAGTTAAAGTGGGTTCATCTTTGTGGGATGGAGGGAGTATGTAATACCTTTAAGCCACCTACCCAATGTATTATGTTTGCTCAAATCTGAGTAGTCAACCCCACCTGAGGTCAACAAGTTGGCTCTGAATTGTTTTGAGAGGTATGGAGATTTTCTGAATTAATACTTTGCAGCTTGAGCAAGCAGGTTGACATCAATATCCTGAATTCCTGATTAACTTTTTTCTTTTAAAGGGTTTTGCTATTGGGTCAGCTGCTCTTGTCTCTCTGGCTTTGTTTGGTGCATTTGTGAGCAAGGCTTCAATCCAAACCGTTGATGTCTTGACACCCAAAGTTTTCATCGGCTTGCTAGTTGGTGCTATGCTTCCTTATTGGTTCTCTGCCATGACAATGAAGAGTGTGGGGAAAGCAGCCCTCAGTATGGTTGAGGAAGTGCGCAGACAGTTTAACACTATTCCGGGTATCATGGAAGGCACTGGTAAGCCAGACTATGCTACCTGTGTTAAAATCTCCACGGACGCCTCTATTAAGGAGATGATCCCACCTGGTGCTCTTGTAATGCTTACCCCACTTATTGTCGGAATTCTCTTTGGCGTGGAGACTTTATCTGGTGTGCTTGCCGGGTCTCTCATTTCTGGTGTACAGGTAAAATTTAAATTTGGTTTCTAGATTTATCTCCAAATAATCAGCATGCTGTAAATCAAAAGCATTATATCCTATATACTCCCCGTCTTTTTTGATAGTTCACACTTTGCCATTTTGGGTGTCCCAAAATGGCAAAGTGACAACACCTATCCAACTGGGAATATCATTTTGGGATGGAGGGAGTACTTTATTCGATGAGGCCCACTTGTCATATTGTCATATACTGACAACACCTATCCAACTCGCAATTCCTACGTTACTTTTCATACTTCCAACACCTATCACTACAATTTTAAACACTTTTGCATTATGTTTCTTCTGACTGAAGGTGTTGCTTTAATGTCCATACAGATTGCCATCTCTGCATCCAACACGGGTGGTGCTTGGGATAACGCCAAGAAGTATATCGAGGTAAAATGATAATTTGATTCTCTGACAACCTTTGGAAGTCGATATATATTTTTCTGCAATTCATGTGGGTGCTGCTGTTTTTAAGTTCCCATGATTTATGTTCCCGCTATCATAAAAAATGAAAAATGAAATTGGTATGCACATTCATAGAAGATTAGGGTCAGTTGTGGTCCATCTGCTATTAAGTCGTCCCTGAATCCTACCAAACCCGTTAAATATTTTATGTAGTATTGTACTTAATTGTTATGTTGGTATTGAATTGGGATGACAGGCTGGCACATCTGAGCATGCACAATCCCTAGGTCCCAAAGGATCAGATGCACACAAGGCAGCTGTGATTGGTGATACCGTCGGTGACCCTCTCAAGGACACATCTGGACCGTCCCTTAACATCCTCATCAAGCTAATGGCTGTCGAGTCGCTCGTCTTTGCTCCATTCTTCGCTACCCACGGTGGCATTCTTTTCAAGATGTTCTAAATCAATGAGGTTGTGTGGAGCAAGTAGCGGGACGTTTACCACCCTCCAAATTCCGTGCTGATCTGCAATATATAGGATATTAACGTTATATTTTTGAAGTATATTTAGGTTCTTTGTGGTGGTTGTTTTTCGTGATGTAATGGTGTAATGGGTTAAGGTTAAGAATATATATATAGGTCGTTGGGGAAATATCCGGGTTGATAATGATGATGATAGTAATGATAATTGGTCGATCTCTTAGAAGAGTAGAGAACTAGTTTGCCCATTTTTTTTTATTTTTTTTTCTCAAGTACATTTCCAATATTTAATTTCTTCGTTAGGGCTAAAAAAAAAAAAAAAAAAAAAAAAAAAAGTAGTATATCATCAATCGTGTTCTGGGCTTGTCTTAAAAACCTAGGATAATATTGGTCACAAGATCATGATGTGGTCGTGGTGTTTGTACATATTAAAGTACTGTCTCAAAATGAACTTATGAAAGAAGTTTAAAGTAAAATGATATTATTTTGAATATTTATTTGATAAAACAAAATTGATTTTTTTATTTTTTTTGTGACATTCATTTTGTACTGGAACGAAGATGGTGTGTGAGCGTGTTCAGAATCTAAGCATTTACGAATGATCCTGCGTATATCTAGCAATTACTCCCTCATATACTAAACTTCTTACTGATTCCCGTTTATAAATGAATGCCTATTTTTTAAGATTTTTTTTTATCCCAAAAAGTATTCATTCCGTCCTAATTTAAGGTTTTTACTTTTTTTTTTGGTATGTCACAGTTTAAGGTTCTTAGTTGTTTTATTCCTTAAATGGCTAAAGATGAATAGTGTTTTGGACAATTTTGTCCCCATAAAGTTCATATATTACAAAAAAAAACATCAATTACCTATCTACTTTTCACACACTTGCTTTATAAATATACAATTATATCCCCCACCCACTATTATTCATTCTTGACCAAAGTTTGCCTTTATTTTTTAATAAGCGTGCAAAGTAAAACTAAAAACCTTGAACCGGGACGGAGGGAGTAAATATTTATTTTGAAAAATCCTTTTTAAGCCTATTTTTACCAAAATAAATTTCTCTAGTCTCTTTCTATAAATGCAAAACTAAATGTTTAGAAAGAAGATTACATGATTATATACGAATCTTTGTCACTAAATTGTATGAAACATATAAATTTTCTGATTTCCTTGCAATAAAATTTGGACATTTATTTAAGGACAAAAGAAGTACTATTTTTTCCTTTTTTGGTCTAACCCAGACTAAATCTAAGGTTATTAGTTGTTACGTTACTTAAAATGGATAATAAGACTCAATTGTCATTTTTACTACAAAAATTTTCTACCACTTTTTCTCTATTTTACTTTTTATACTCAATAAATCACAACATTTACTTATTGTTAAAGTCAAACTAAAAACTAAATACTATATGTTGGGAATATACCTTTAAATCAATAGCTTTTTTTTATTAAGGACACATGTCCGCAACAAATATTGTGATTTTGGGAGGAATTCAAGGTGTGGGCCTGACAGCAACTTGGGCTTGACAATTGGGCCAAGGCAGCCTGTTTTAGAAGTCCAGATCTCTTGTGCCCCTCCATGTGCCTCTCTATGCCCCTCTAATCTGGACCGTTTATGTTGATATTGTAAACGGTCCAGATTAAAGGGGCACAGGGAGGGGCACATGAGATCTCCTCTCCTGTTTTAGGCGCATGATATTTTTTTTTGTTACAAAAAATGGTAGTAAAGTGAGCTACCACTCCGAGCCGGGCAAGACCACAAGGGTGGCAAAGCTCTTCTAACAAGATTTTAACACTGCTGTATTCTCAGTGTTCGAACTCGAGACCTCTGGTTAATCTAAAACAACCCTTACCAGGTGATTTAAGTGCTTGTTGGTTTTAGGCGCATGATATAAGGAATGGAGTTGGCGTATGTTTTGTCGTCTTGGTTGAAGCGAAGTACTCCCCCCGTCCCACCACAAGTGCTACTAGAATCGTGGGCACAATAATTAAGAAAAAATTAAATGTGTGGTGGAGAATGAAGAGAGAGAATGAGTGGGGTAAATAGTAGTGTTAGTTGAATAAATTGTGTGACGGAAAATGAAGAAGAGAATGAGTGGGGTTAAATAGTGAGGTTGGTTGAATATAAATATATTTAAAAAAAAAAAAAATCCTTTTTGGGTAGTCTCACTTGTGGTGGGACGGACCGAAAAAGAAATTAGTCTCACTTGTAGTGGGACGGAAGGAGTATATATTAGGACTCTTTCCGTCCTAATTTTTTTTTGTTGGAAGCAAACAACAGAAACTTTCATTAATCAAATTCAAGAAGATGGCACTCCATAACCTTCGGAGGATCATCCAAAAATTAAGGATTTTGACCAATGCGTACAATCATCAAAATTTTGTCCGCCGTCCGTCCTAATACTCCATCTCTCCCATTTGAAGCTTCACCTTTTACCCAAATGGGTGTCCCGTTAAAAACTTCATCATTTCCTTAAATGGTAAAAAAATAGGCCCCACTTGTCATACCCATTCACTTTTTCCTCTCAGATACTTAAATTATGGGCCCACTTGTCATACCCACTAACTTTCCCCTTTCACATACTCCCTCCGTCCCAAAACACCTTGTACTTATTTCCTTTTTGGGTGTCCCATTGATAAGTCCCCTTTCTTAAAATGTTCAAATTTTATTATTTTTCTATTCTGCCTACCCCACTTGTCATACTCACACACCTAATTTTGGACACCACTTGTAAATCTCACTGAACTTATCCTACTCACATCCTCTTTCCCACTCACATTACTTTTGAATTTTTATACTCGTTCCTTAATTCCCGTACATCTCCAACATGGTGCAAGGTGTTTTGAGACGGAGGGAGTATTTAAATTGTAGACCCCACTTGTCATACCCACTAACTTCTTCTCTCTCACAACCCCTTTTTATAATCTCCACTTTACTTAATTTGTGTGTCATCACCAAAATGGTGAAGTTTCAAATGGGACGAAGGGAGTATTTAGTACTCATATTTTAAGTAACTTGAATTAGGATTGGAGATTCCTAATTAGAATTAGAATTAGGATAGGAGATTCCTAATTAGAATAGATTTGGTTTGTTGTACACAAAAATAAGATTCCTCTTCATTTTGGGTTTTTTAGTATTTATGACTATAAATACTAAACCCCTCCCCAGTATATATTTAGTCGTTCATCTTTGATAGTTACAAAAGTAGATATCTAGGATTTAGGTTGACGGAATTATTTGCCTAAATAATTCGTCTAACTAAATTAGAGAGATTGTCTTTTGTAATTGTTCAATTAAAGTATTGCCGTCAGTGGACGAAGCCAAGTTGGTAAGTAAAATTCTTGCAATATACTCCCTCCGTCTCAGAAAGATGGTCCACTTTTTGACTTTTGATGGTCAATACAAGTGAACTTTGACTAAATATAAATATCAATCTAACCATCTTTGTGAAATTCTAAAACTTGTTATTTATTAATCATCAAGTAATTTATCAATGACAAATTTTAAAATTTCATTGGAGTGATTAGATTGATAATAATATTTGGTCAAAGTTCACAGGTGTTACCGTCGTAAATCAAAAGTTGGATTATCTTTATGGGAGAGAGTGAGTAGTACAAAGTTATTTTCCCACCAAATCTCCGGTTCCCGGCCGCCGACGCCTAAATAAACAAATTAAACATGCTTTCTTTCTCCTCTACCGCACTTCCACCACCGCCAAGTTTTCCCACCTGTCTCCCTTCCGTCGCCACCACCACCACCAATCTCTACTTCCGCCACCTCCCCTCCCTCGCATGCCACTAGCGCTTCGCCCGCGCCGCCACCGCATCCTGGCACTAGACGCCGCTCAGCCGTTCGACCTTGAGTCTCAATTATCCGACAGCTTTGAAAAATCCACAAAGCTCAAAATTGCCATTGTCGGATTCGGAAATTTCGGCCAATTTCTCGCCAAAACCCTAGTCCGCCAAGGCCACACCGTCCTCGCCCACTCCCGCTCCGATTACGCCGACGTCGCATCAAATCTTAACGTCTCATTCTTCCAAGACGCAGACGATCTCTGCGAAGAGCATCCCGAGGTAATCCTCATCTGTAGCTCCATCATTTCTACTGAAAAGGTCTTGCATTCATTGCCAATACAGAGACTCAAACGTAGCACATTATTCGTAGACGTCTTGTCGGTTAAAGAGTTCCCCAAAGATCTGTTTTTGCAAAATTTGCCCGAGCATTTCGACATATTGTGCACTCACCCCATGTTCGGGCCACAGAGCGGGAAAGATAGTTGGACTGGATTGAAATTTTGTGTACGAAAAAGTTAGGATTGGCAATGAAGAGTCTAGGATATTGAGGTGCCATAGATTCCTTGATATTTTTGCAAAAGAAGGTTGTATAATGAAGGAAATGTCGTGTGCGGACCATGACAAGAATGCGGCTAGCTCACAGTTTCTAACTCATACTGTGGGGAGGACTCTTGAGAAATTGGGATTAGAGTCAACGCCAATTAATACTAAGGGGGTACGAGAAATTATTGGATTTGGTAGATAATACTTCTAGTGATAGTTTTGATTTATACTATGGATTATTTATGTATAATAAGAATGCTATGGAAGAGCTTGAGCGGTTGGACTTAGCGTTTGAGTCGCTAAAGACGGAGTTGTTTGGGCACTTGCATCATGTTTTGAGGAAGCAGTTGTTTGGGAAGACTGAAGGGGTCGGGTCCTCAGAGATGAAACCAACCTTGTCTAAGCTTCCTCCAAATGGGCCTGCACAGTCTGCCCTGCCTCCTCCTTCAGATACAAATCAGAGTTGAAACAAATGCAGTTTCAGTTTATGGTATGTTATTGAGAAGTTTGCCTCTTTACATGTAATATAACGTTTGTTTTTTGCTTAGTGGTATAAATCTAGATCATGGTAGTTGTTTTGCTTATTGATTGATGAGTTTGATATTGATTTCTGAGTCACTGCTCGGCACATATATCGTTCTACCTGTATAATTGACTAATCATATGCAAACTTCACTTTATGAGGAAAAACGTGTTTGCTTACATCTTGATATACTAAATAGTTGTAAAATGATTTAAGAAAAGGGCCAGTCTGGGAACAAGAATGATGAATATGTACTATTTAGAGCTCTTGTAGTCTAGCTGAATAAACTCCCCAGGTGATAAGGGTCTGGTATTTGAGTTTCTTTTGTCTGCCTAACGGTGGTTAGGTAGTTAAGATGTGATCTCAATAACCAATCAAAAATGAAATTTACATACCCAAAGATTAAAGCAACACCGTCCATCCAGATTGCAGCCAGCTTACACACGAGCAGCATGATCTGGTACCTTTTTTTTTGGTTGGGCATTAAGTATGGAATGCCCAAGTACTTATAGGTGCTGGTTTAGAAGTAAAAGGAGAAGTGTTGGCATTAGCATCAAATCAAGTGCGTCTTTTTGGTTGTCAAATATAGTGCTATACTCTCTGTGATGGTTACTGTCGGTAGGAGCGAGTTGACATTTCTGTATTGCAGAATATGCTTAAAACTTGGATGAAGTAGTTTGGTAATATTAAATGAAGTATTATGCTTCTGCTTGTAGGTGATTTCTGCTTAGGTGATTGTTGTTTTTGATGATATGTAATTATCGCCTCCCGTCCCACTATCTTCTTCTTTTTAATCCACACAGAGTTGTTCCATTTTGGCTTAGGTGAATGCTCTTTTTGTTTAGTTTGTTTCTATGATTTATCTCTCATTTGCACATGCAACAATAGTGATATGACCTAATATGTTTTGGTGTATTTGATTACATTAAATTCCTTATGTCACATTTGATTCAGTGATTGACCTAGTATATGGTTTCTTATGAAGGTGTGGTTACGCAGTGTTTCGCATGATGAAATCAATGACGAAGAAGATGCTTTGTTGCTTTATGCACTAGTACGGATGTCTTCTAGTTACTAAAGCCTGCAGTTTTGTAGAGTAGTGTTTTTTTTTTTTTTTTTTTTTTTTTTTTTCAGTAGTACATTTGTTCTAGTTGTGCTATATGATAATCGGTTCCGAGACAGTTAAACTAGATAGCAGCAGTAAGAATAGTCTAGAGATTATTTATATTGGTTACATCCCTTTCCTTTTGAGGGGGTATGTTATTTGAGGAAATTTCCTTCTCCATCTTCATGTAACCTTTGCTTAAATTTGAATCAGATGTCTTCTTTCTTGGATACACGAATATTTCGAGGTAGCTTCCTCCATCTTTCAGGTATAAAGGATGTTACAATTTAGGTAAGACTGATGGGTGTTGAAATTCATGACTGACAGTACAAATTACCAAACCGCCTTTAATCATTCTTGAAAATGTTCTATGATGAAATATTAAACACAATAAAGCTCAAAGTTTAGTACACTTTCGAACAACAAAACATGATAATACTAGCAAAATCTGATAAGCTAGAGCTTGACATCATCAATGGGCCTTCTTCCGTTGTCATACTTTTTGCGACGGAGATGACCAAAATTAGTGATCCTTTTGTACAGTCTGGGGCTTTCCTCGCTTATGAGCTCCTCAATTGGCCCAATCTCCTTATCTGGTTCCGGCATATAGAACATTGCAACAGTCATCCTCTCCCTTTCTGAATTTGTCACCACTTTGTGCATCGGACTTTTGAATGCCCCGTTACTCATTATCTGCACAAGTTAGAATTAATATTGAAACTATACCTTATCAGAAAAAGTAGGAGGAAGACATCGACATTGATTAATAATTACCTCAACTTGGTCACCAATATTTAATAAAAAAGCATGAGGAACAATGGGTACTCGAAACCATTGATCATCTTTCATAACTTGAAGGCCTTCTACTTGGTTGTCTTGCAATAGAATGGTAATTGCTGATCCGTCCGTGTGTTCTTCTGCCCCAAGTTTGAGATCGGGTGTTGGACATGGGGGATAGAAGTTAAATATTGCAAGCATCGAGTCTTTTTCTCCACACTGGTCCAGAAAACTGCTCTCTTCTAAGTTCAATGACGCTGCCATTGCCTTGAACACATTTTCAGCTAAACTCTTCATGTTTGTTGTATACTCATGCATAATTTCCCTGCAAGTTGGATTTGTGATAAGCTATATACTTCCTCCGTCCCGCTAATAGTTAGAAATTTTAAGCTTGTTGGCACACGAACTAAGGAAAAGTGTTTAATATTAAGTGACAAGTGTAGAAAGTGGGATAGTGGTTGTTAGTTGGGTAGGAAGTAGTAAGTGAGATAGCCAAATAGGTGTTGTGTGTATGCCAAGTGGGCCATATTGGTTAAAAAAATACTCCCTACGTCCCCATTTTAATGTTCCTACTTTGACTTTGCACGGGAATGAAGGAAAAGTAAATATTTTGAGTATGAAAAGTAAAGTAGGAGAGAGAAAGTGGGTAGGGAGTTTTTGTTGTGAGAATGACAAGTGAGTTCCATTGTCCATTTTAGCTAATAAAGTAAAGCAAGAACCTTAAATTGGGACAGACTAATAAAGAACGTAAGAACTTTAAATTGGGACGGAGTGACTATTAAAGACTTCCCATTTTGGGCTTGTCTAATACTATTTAAAAGGACGCCTAAAAGGGAAATAAGTCTAATTTTCAGCGGGAGAGGGAGCGTGCATTAAGTAAACCTCTCTAGCTAGCTCCCGCGTTCTTATGATGGTGAAAATCATTGATATACCTGAAAGTTTGAGGATTCTGGGGCCATAACTTGAGCTTTGTCCGATCTTCAGGGTGTACAATAAGGAACAATCTTTCAGCCCAGCCAAGAGTTTGGTTTGATGAATGAATCCAATATCCTTCAACTCTGTTATCGCCTTTGGAATACTTGAGCTTCTCTTCTGTCGGAAGTGCAAAGAAATGTTTGCCTACTTCATGCAATTGATCTAGGAGTGAGCTTGTCATTCCATGATTGATCAACTAACCCATCAAAAATTAAAATCATGTCATGTTGGATGTTTAAGGCAATAAAAGCATACCATGATTATACTTTCTCCGTCCTGTTTCCCAACAGAACGTTCATTTTTTTTGAGGGGGAGGGGGGGGGGGGAAATTTAAGAAAGTTGATATCTAAGCATTTTATCGTAAAGTAACATTTTTTTTTTCTTTTTTGTAACTATACTCCATCTTGTATTATTGTTGAGTATTTGAATCATAATAAAACATTTTTTTTTTACCTGAACACAGCCGTATGAGGTAAGAGCTGATCGGAGTTTTTCCAATTCTTGCCTTCTTCCGGCGAAGGATTCTGATGAAATGAAGCTAAGGTCGATGACTGGAACATCTAGACATGGAGTTGCCAAAGGGGGATTTGCAGCTCCTCCTCCTTCATTGTTATGGGGAATTTCACAGGTACCGTTTGAAACTAGTGTTGTGGATAATAATTTCCCCATGGTCTCCAACTCAGAATATTTTCAATTTTCTTTTCTGGATGGATGGATTAATGAGGGTGGTGGTGGTTTTTTATATATAGACCGTTTAAGTAACTCGAGTTACTTCCTGTGTCCTAAATTTAATGAATGTACATTTTTGTTTTGGCATACATTGAATCTGATTTTAGGGACAAACTGGTACGTAGTCAACATAAAGCACCAAAATCCACGAGAAAATTGCAGTTGAAGTCCAAAGAAATTCAATGATTGGACCGTTACATCTCTTTCCCAGTCAACGAGTGTGTCATTAGTTCCGTTTGTTGAATGACTAGGAAACAACTGGCGAGTCATTAGTAGTTTGGTGTGCTCTTTAAGCGGTTACAAACTACTAGACACCTACATATCTATTGATTTTTTTGGTGAGCTTTAGGTAGCTAAGTTGATCAGGGTAATTAATGAGTCAGTGCGAGATGCTTTTGCATTTGTAACGGACTGCACTGAGTTTTCAGTCTCAGATTATTACATAACCATGCATCTACCTTAACTTTTTTTTTTTTTTAAATATATATATATATATAATTATTTTTCTTCTGGTAACGAGCTGAGCTCATCTGCAGCGTGGGGCAATACTTGGCGACACCTCTCTTCTTCTGAGTTGTGCACCCAAGATTAATTGGGGCAAGCTTGATGTAGCAGTTTCAAATTTGTTAAGTTTAATGGATTTTTCCTTCTCCATACTCCTGTAAGGTCCGGCGTATTCAGGGCCAATACGTTGTTGTATCCCTGCAGATACTTCTCTTTCTAACCAAACAGAGGGGGGGTTACGATGGATCTCTTCACACCAGTCAGTCATCAAGATAAGAAGCATCTAAATAAGGATTGGTGCGGAAAAGAAAAGAGGGCGGCCCCTCTTCTTCTCATCATATTAAAGGGGCGCGGCTCTGTATCATCATATTATATTGCAGAGCAAGCGAAGAAAACGTACGGGCGCACGTTAGCACTCGTGCAAGAAAACGGCCTAGCCTAGCTAACACGCCCCTTATTGAAAAGTAAAGGAAAGCGCATATGTTGGTTGAGAATTACCCGGGAATTCATTAAGAATGACTTTGCCAGGTTCTAGGGGGCTACTTTCTAAAGGGAACGCCGTTTCCCGGGAACCTTCTAAACCGTCAGCATTTGGTACTCTCTCGATAGCTTCAATAGTTCACTGAAAGCCTTTGGTGTAATGAACCGCAAGCCCTTCAGAAAGAAAGACAACATAAAATAAGAAAGGCTCCGAGTCCCAACTCCGAGAACAATAGGGTAAGCTGCTAGCTCTAACGGGAAGGATGAAAGCCTTGGCATACTTTACCTTCCCGGCCTAGGCCCCCCTTCTTCATTACCCAGCTTGAACTACTTCCCTCGTCTTTCCACTCAGCCAGCTATTCCTATTTTGAATCTGGATGCTAACCTTTCAAGCCAGTTCTCCTCGGCAATGATTCTAGATCGGCATCGGAGTTTCTCATTTTTTGATTTATCTAATTTATGGATTTATCTAATTTTTTACTTTGAGTAGGCTCTTACTGTGCATTTTTGCTAGGTTCCTGCTTCTGGTTGATAAGATTTTGCCCATTTACCTATCGATGGTGAACACCTCCGCTCTTTGCCTTTTTAGATGGATTCAATCCAAATAGTTTCTTTTTCAAAATCTGCCTCCTGCACTATACGGCTTTTTTGAGTCGCCCTATCTTGCAGGAGCGCTCACATTTTTTTGGCTGACTTTCACTTGAATTTGAAAATCCGGCGCGCTCCTGGGTTGCGGTGAAGAAAGAAGAGAGCTCCCCAGCTCTTGTAGTGACTCTAGACTATCTTTCAAGACGATTCAGAACTACTTGATCAGACTCCAACCCTCTCTTTGAAAAATGGGGGAAGCCCCTCTGTAAGGGCGACAAAGGGTCGGAAGTTGTTCAAAACCATAATAAAGACTTCTTCTTATACGAGATTTTGGAAAAGCATAAGCCGTATAACTTACCCAATGGCTTAGTTGATATCTTTTTTTTATAGAGCACATCAACGGTCAGCTTTTTGTCTGAATACATTCAAAACGACTCGTGATAATTAGCTAGATTGGAATGAAATGCGCTCATTCTTGACCGCCCTGAAGTTTGCATTAACAATGCAAGAAATTTGCCATTGTAGCTCCCTTCCTTTCCTCCATCAATTTGGCATAAATGATGTTACAATATAAGTGTTCAATTTCATCTGCTGGTGTAGGAATTATCAAATTCTTCCTAATTTAGATCATTCAAGAAAATGTATTAAACTCAAAATAAAGCAATTAGCTTGTAGCAAACATTTAGGAACAACAAAACTTGATAATACTAGCAAATTTGTTAAATTAGAGCTTGGCTTCATCAATTGGTCTCCTTCCTTGCTGATAGTTTTTGAAGTAGAGCTCAACAAAATTACTCATCCTCTTGTATAATCTCGGGTTTTCCTCACTAATGAGCTCCTCAATCGGTCCAATCTCCCTATCTGGTTCTGGCATACAGAACACCGCGACAGTCATCCTCTCCCTTTCTGAATTCGTCACCACCTTGTGCAACGGGCTCTTGAACACCCCATTATTCATAATCTGCAGCAACTTGGGCTTGACAATTAGTTTTTTTTTTTTTCTAGAGTAGTTTTTTTTTTTTTTTCAGTAGTACATTTGTTCTAGTTGTATTATATGATACTCCGTTCCGAGACAGTTAGACTAGATAGCAGCAGTAAGAATAATCTAGAGATTCTTTATATTGGTTACACCCCTTACCTTTTAAGGGGGTATGCTATTTGAGGAAATTTCCTTCTCCATCTTCATGTAACCTTTGCTTCTTCCATCTTTCAGGTATAAAGGACGTTACGATTTAGGTAAAACTGATGGGTGTTGAAATTCATGAATGACAGTACAAATTACCAAACCGCCTTTAATCATACTTGAAAATGTTCTATGATGAAATATTAAACACAATAAAGCTCAAAGTTTAGTACACTTTCGAACAACAAAACATGATAATACTAGCAAAAATCTGATAAGCTAGAGCTTGACATCATCAATTGCTCTTCTTCCTTTCTTTTTGCGACAGAGATGACCAAAATTAGCGATCCTTTTGTACATTCTGGGGCTTTCCTCGCTTATGAGCTCCTCAATTGGCCCAATCTCCTTATCTGGTTCTGGAATATAGAACATTGCAACAGTCATCCTCTCCCTTTCTGAATTTGTCACCGCTTTGTGCATCGGACTTTTGAATGCCCCGTTACTCATTATCTGCACAAGTTAGAATTAATATTGAAACTATACCTTATCAGAAAAAGTAGGAGGAAGACATCGACATTGATTAATAATTACCTCAACTTGGTCACCAATATTTAAGAAAAGAGCATGAGGAACAATGGGTACTCGAAACCATTGATCATCTTTCATAACTTGAAGGCCTTCTACTTGGTTGTCTTGCAATAGAATGGTAATTGCTGATCCGTCCGTGTGTACTTCTGCCCCAAGTTTGAGATCGGGTGTTGGACATGGGGGATAGAAGTTAAATATTGCAAGCATCGAGTCTTTTTCTCCACACTGGTCCAGAAAACTGCTCTCTTTTAAGTTCAATGACGCTGCCATTGCCTTGAACACATTTTCAGCTAAACTCTTCATGTTTGTTGTATACTTATGCATAATTTCCCTGCAAGTTGGATTTGCCATAAGCTATATACTTCCTCCGTCCCGCTAATAGTTAGAAATTTTAAGCTTGTTGGCACACGAACTAAGGAAAATTGTTTAATATTAAGTGACGAGTGTAGAAAGTGGGATAGTGGTTGTTAGTTGGGTAGGGAGTAGTAAGTGAGATAGCCAAATAGGTGTTGTGAGTATGCCAAGTGGGCCATATTGATTAAAAAAATACTCCCTCCGTCCCGATTTTAATGTTCCTACTTTGAATTTACACAGGAATGAAGGAAAAGTAAATATTGTGAATATGAAAAGTAAAGTAGGAGAGAGAAAGTGGGTAGGGAGTTTTTGTTGTGAGAATGACAAGTGAGTTCCATTGTCCATTTTAGGTAATAAAGTAAAGCAAGAACCTTAAATTGGGACAGACTAAAAAAGAAAGTAAGAACTTTAAATCGGGATGGAGAGTATTAAAGACTTCCCATTTTGGGCTTGTCTAATACTATTTAAAAGGACGCCTAAAAGGGAAATAAGTCTAATTTTCAGCGGGAGAGGGAGCGTGCATTAAGTAAACCTCTCTAGCTAGCTCCCACGTTCTTATGATGGTGAAAATCATTGATATACCTGAAAGTTTGAGGATTCTGGGGCCATAACTTGAGCTTTGTCCGATCTTCAGGGTGTACAATAAGGAACAATCTTTCAGCCCAGCCAAGAATTTGGTTATCTGAATGATATCCTTCAACTCTGTTATCGCCTTTGGAATACTTGAGCTTCTCTTCTGTCGGAAGTGCAAAGAAATGTTTGCCTACTTCATGCAATTGATCTAGGAATGAGCTTGTCATTCCATGATTGATCAACTAACCCATCAAAAATCAAAGTCATGTCATGTTGGATATTTAAGGCAATAAAAGCATACCATGATTATACTTTCTCCGTCCTGTTTCCCAACAGAACGTTCATTTTTTTTTGGGGGGGGGGGGTTTAAGAAAGTTGATATCTAAGCATTTTATCGTAAAGTAACATTTTTTTTAATTTTTTTTTTTAAGCTATACTCCATCTTGTATTATTGTTGAGTATTTGAATCATAATAAAACATGATTTACCTGAACACAGCCGTATGAGGTAAGAGATGATCGGAGTTTTTCCAATTCTTGCCTTCTTCCGGCGAAGGATTCTGATGAAATGAAGCTAAGGTCGATGACTGGAACATCTAGACATGGAGTTGCCAAAGAGGGATTTGCAGCTCCTCCTCCTTCATTGTTATGGGGAATTTCACAGGTACCGTTTGAAACTAGTGTTGTGGATAATAATTTCCCCATGGTCTCCAACTCAGAATATTTTCAGTTTTCTTTTCTGGATGGATGGATTAATAAGGGTGGTGGTGGTTTGTTATATATTGACCGTTTAAAACACTAAAATCCACGAAAAATTTGCAGTCCAAAGAAATTCAATGATCGGACCGTTACATCTCTTTCCCAGTCAACTAGTGTGTCATTAGTTCCGGTGGTTGAATGACTAGGAAACAACTGGCGAGTCATTAGTAGTTTGGTGTGCTCTTTAAGTGGTTACAAACTACTAGACACCTACATTTCCATTGATTTTTTTGGTGAGCTTTAGGTAGCTAAGTTGATCAGGGTAATTAATGAGTCAGTGCGAGATGCTTTTGCATTTGTAACGGACTGCACTGAGTTTTCAGTCTCAGATTATTACATAACCATGCATCTACCTTAATTTTTTTTCTTCTGGTAACGAGCTGAGCTCATCTGCAGCGTGGGGCAATCCTTGGCGACACCTCTCTTCTTCTGAGTTGTGCACCCAAGATTAATTGGGGCAAGCTTGATGTAGCAGTTTCAAATTTGTTTAAGTTTAATGGATTTTTCCTTCTCCATACTCCTGTAATAATTAGCTAGATTGGAATGAAATGCGCTCGTTCTTGACCGCCTTGAAGTTTGCATTAACAAAGCAAGAAATTGTCCATTGTAGCTCCCTTCCTTTCCTCCATCAATTGGGCATAATGATGTTTCAATATAAGTGTTCAATTTCATCTGCTGGTGTAGGAATTATCAAATTCTTCCTAATTTAGATCATTCAAGAAAATGTATTAAACTCAAAATAAAGCAATTAGCTTGTAGCAGACATTTAGGAACAACAAAACTTGATAATACTAGCAAATTTGGTAAATTAGAGCTTGGCTTCATCAATTGGTCTCCTTCCTTGCTGATAGTTTTTGAAGTAGAGCTCAACAAAATTAGTCATCCTCTTGTATAATCTCGGGTTTTCCTCACTAATGAGCTCCTCAATCGGTCCAATCTCCCTATCTGGTTCTGGCATACAGAACACCGCGACAGTCATCCTCTCCCTTTCTGAATTCGTCACCACCCTATGCAACGGGCTCTTGAACACTCCGTTGCTCATTATCTGCAGCATGCGTTTATAATTGAGACCCAATGATCCAAATGAGATTGTATACACACACACACACACACACACACATATATATACTCCCTCCGTCTCATAACAATGTGCACAAAATTGAGAGTGCATGGGAAATGAGGGGGGGATAGTAGTGGGTAGTTGTTGTGAGTATGACAAGTGGCCCAATAATTAAAGAAGTATATAAAATTTCCATTGTAGGAAACTGGAAAGTGTGAATTATCAATGGGAAACCCAAAAATGAATTATTAATGGGAAACCCAAAAGGGAAATTTGTGCAAATTGTTATGGGACAGAGGGAGTATATGTTAGTATCAGAAAAGCAGATAATTCTTACCTCTGCTTGGTCACCAACATTCATGAGAAGAGCATGAGGAACAATGGGTACTCGAAACCATTGTTCGTCTTTCAGAACTTGAAGGCCTTCCACTTCATTGTCTTGAAGAAGAAAGGTAATGGCTGACCCGTCTGCATGGGGTTTGACACCTAGCGTGAGATCAGGCCTCGGACATGGGGGATAGAAGTTGAATCTTGCAATCATCGAAGACTTTTCTCCATACTGGTCAAGAAACTGGTTTTCTGACAATTTCAATGACTCTGACATTGCTTTGAACACAGTTTCAGCTGAACTTTTTATGTTTGTTGTATATTCATGTAAAATTTCCCTGCAAGTTGGAACTGTGTTAAGCTATACTATTTTCAGCAAATCTCTCTCTCTCTCTCTCTCTCTCTCTAATGATGCTGGAAATGGGTACCTGAAAATTTGAGGATTCTGTGGCCAGAGGTTGAGCTTTCGTTGATCGTCAGGGTGTATAGTAAGGAACAATCTGTCAGTCCAGTCGAGAATTTGATTTTCTGAGAGTACGGAATCATTCCCGTAACCTTCAACGTCGTTGACTGTTCTGGAATATTTGAGCTTCTCTGCCATTGGAAGTGCGAAGAAATGTTTGCCTACCTCATGCAATTGATCTAGGAACGAACTTGTCATTCCATGGTTGATCAACTAACACATACAGATCCAAAATCATGTTGTGTTGGAAGATAGTAAATGAAAAATGCAAAGGTTACTACATACTAGATTATAGTCCCTCACAGAATTTAACACAGATGAAATTGTTACTCCATGGTAGATCAACAGGCACACAGTTGAAAGATGGATATCAAGAGCACTTATCTACATACTACTCCTGTTGTTAAAATTGTTTACAACTTAATTTTAATAAAAGCTCATTTTGGGAGTCAAGATCTTTATAACACTTTGTAAACCACATTATGTATCACAGTTGATCTAACGGTTTACATGTTTTTTTATGACATCATCGTGATATTGGCCGTAATACTTGTGAGTTGCGAGTCCCTTGATAACCGGTGGTATAGAGTGCGGTATCATAGAAAATAGAAAATCTGGACTACATTTTGGGACGGACATATAGTTTGTTGATTAGTGATTAATTTTCAGGTCTTCATTTTCTCTTTGTTCATCATTTATTGGATTTAGAGTTTGTGTAGATAGACTGTGTATTTATTTATCTAGGGTCTTGTTTGACAATCTAGCTCACACCCAATCTCTTCCAAAAAATTCTTGCTTACTTACGCCAGGTTATTTAAGCCCCGTCGCTTCTCACCCTCACTCCTTCCTGTCTCAATGTTGCACTTCTTTTTTTGTCCATCCGTCCGGCGATAAATGTTGTCTTTTTAAAAGGAAACAGTCTTAATGCAAGTTTGTCATTGTACAAGCATAAGTAAGTACATTTCTCAAAAAATGTTAAACTAGTCAAATGCGATGTGACAGAAAGAGTGAAAAGAAAAGATTCATATTCAGATAGGATCAAAGTATTCGGCCCGCCAGACAGTGCTAAAATATAAAAGAAGACAAATACAGTCATCTGACCAAGTCAAATCGTCTTTATTTATTTAGGCAACACAAATCTCCCTAATGGGATTTGAACTCGTGCCGTCCGTCCGCATGACAAGTTAACACTGAATAACGCTTGAGTGAGCGAGAGCTCTTTGGTAAGTCAGATTAGGATGAGAAACTTGTCCGGAGAGATCCAATCCAAACAAGATGTTAGGAGAAATCCGTTTATAAAAGATGGGAGTAATAAAATAGTGTGTACCTGAATGCAGCCGCATGAGTTTAGAGCTGATCGAAGTTTTTCCAACTCATCTCTTCTACCTCCGGCGAGGCAGCTAACATCAACGACCGGAACATCCAGTACCGGCGGTGGTGACGTTGACTGGGATCCGCCGCCGATGTGATGAATATATCTCTGAGGCACTTCACCGGTACCGTTTGAAATCAGTCCTTGGACTGTCGTCGTCGTTGATATTGATTCACCCATTTTCTTATACTTACTCAATACTAGATCCCAAAATGTTTTATCTGAGTGAACGGATGATGTCAATTGTCAAGTTGTCAATTACTACTATTTGGATTCTCTTGCATTTTCAAACTCAAAGAAGGCCGTCTTCCAATAAATAAATAAAATAAAATAATACTCCCTCAGTCCAAAATTAATGTTCTTAGTTTTACTTTGCACGGAGATTAAGGAAAAATAAATGTTGTGAGTATGAAAAATAAAGTAGGAAAGAGAAAGTGGGTAGAGAGTTTTTGTTGTGAGAATGAATGACAAGTGGGTCTCATAATCCATTTTAGGTAATAAAGTAGAGTAAGAACCTTAAATTGGGACAGACTAAAAAGGAAAATAAGAACTTTAAAGCGGGATAGAGGGGAGTAGTATTCTATCCAAAATGTCTATACAAATACTCCCTCCGTCCCAGCACAATTAGGACTAGAGTAGTGGACACAATAATTAAGAGAAAAATAGTGTACGTGTGATAAAAAATGAAGAGAGAGAATGAGGGGAGTAAATAGTAGTGTTGGTTGAATAAATTGAGTGGTGAAAAATGAAGATAGAGAATGAGTGGGATTAAATGGTGGGTTGGTTGAATATAAATACGTATTTTAAGACATTTCCATTTTAAGTAGTCCCAATTGTTTTGGGACATCCTAAAAGGGAAAGAAGTAATACTTGTGCTGGGACGGAGGGAGTAAATACCAGTACAAACAATTTTTTTTTGAAGTTGTAACATATCATTCATTTTAAGGCAATTGCCATCATTTACAAATTTCTATGGATTTTATTATAAATCTATAGCCTTGACTATTACAAGTTCCTCCCCTATTGTAACTTATTATAGAAAATGATACTTGCCCTACATGCCTCATGCCATCTGGTAGCCTTCTAGCCATAGACGTCATTGCGCCATCTGAATGATCACACATGCAGCCACACAACTATTCCTATGCACCTAGTAACACAAGTACTACACGTTATTTAAAAAGTTTGACAAGTCAATTGAAATATTATTACGTCACGGACTAGTAATAATCTAGAGCTTGGCTGCATCAATTGATCTCTTTCCATGCTCATAGTCTTGGAAATATGTATCATCAAAATTTACAACCCTTTTGTATAACACCGGACTTTCATCGCTTATAAGCCCCTCAATCGGTCCGACCTCCTTATCTTTTTCCGGTAGACAAAACACTGCAAGGCTCACCCTGTCTCTTCCCGAATTTGTCACCACCCTGTGGTACACCCCCTTGAACTTTCCGTTACTCATCACCTGAAGGCACAAACATGTAAAGTTACATTCGTTAGAAATTTAACGACTTTTTCTTAGTACAAGACTCAGAAAGGATTAGAGTTACCTCTACTTGATCCCCGACGTTAAGGAAAAGAGAACTAGGAATGATCGGTACGTTAAACCACTGATCATCTTTCAATACTTGTAGGCCTTCAACTTCATTGTCAGGCAAAAGAAACGTAATTGCTGATCCATCTGAATGTGGTTTTGAGCCGATAGGTAGATTATCAGACCTCGTGATCGGACACAAAGGGTAGAAGTTAAATCTTGCAGTCATGTTTGGATTTTCTCCATACTCGTTCAAGAAACACTTCTCATCCAAGTTTAATGACTTTGCCATTGCCTTGAACAATATTTCAGTTAAAATTTCCAACTTCTGGGCAAATTCGTGTAAAACTTCCCTGATCTTGGGGCCAAAAGTTGAGTTTGTTCTTCTGAAAGTACGGAGTCATTTCCATATCCTTCCTCATTGTCCAATGTTCTTGAGTACATACGCTTCTCTTTCATCGGAAGTGCAAAGAAATCTTTGGTGATTTGAAGCACTTGGTCCAGAAATGAACTCGTCATTCCGTGATTTATCAACTGATATAAAAATTAAAACCAAGATCATGATTTATACATTATTTCTTATTGGGAAATTCAATACTGTATGATTTATTTATGCATTATATTGATGCTACCTGGAAATAGCCGCAGGAAGAGAGAGCTGATTGAAGTTTATGGAGTTCCTCTAATGATGCAAGGCAACTAACATCAATGACCGGAACTTCCATTGTCGGAGCTGGTGAGGGAGCGCCAAAGCCTCCGGCGCCTTTCTGAAAGATGTATCTTTCGGGTACTTGTTCAGTTCCATTTTGTACCAATTCTTGGACTGAGTTTGATAATGATTTTGCCATGGCCAAGGAAAACTAAAGAGGAGAGCTGTTTGGAAGGTTTGGTTATGGGTGGTGGTGATGGGGAGGGGGGTGATCTCAGGGTACCTAGTTGAGGTATAAATATAAGCAAAGAGTGGGTGAAGTTGTTCAAGAAACTAGCTAGTGGGTTTTAGTTGTTCAATACGTAAGCAAAACCTTCCTCTTGTAATTTAGTCCCTAAATTGTCTACTCCCTTTGTATCATATCATAAAAAGCATCGTCGCAGTTGACCTGTCAAACTAATTACGGAATTGTGCTTTACTTGTTTGTACATTGCTTGTAAAGTTATACGTTGTTCAATCTGAATTCATGTCCTCCTGGAATTTTACATTGGATCTGAATTATTAGTATAATTTTTTTGATCTTATCATTCTTCGTGTGGTTTTCTAGTTATTTGCAATGGTCTGAATGAGAGATTATGTTTTTTCTTCCATTTTCAGAGGTCCCATGTCTTATTCATTCAGATTCATCGTTGACTGAATTGGTCGCAAACATTCAATGGAATTCATGTTTGGAATAAGCTTTATTCTTTGCAATGGTCTGATTGAGGATTATGTTTTTCGCTCCATTTTCGGCTATTGTTATTACATTCAAATCAGATTTTCATGGCCATTTCATTATCTGGATCCCGAACAATCATAACTGGAACAAGAACAGTTGGTACCGTTTATGCCCGCTGAAGTAAGAATCAAACTCCAAAGCTAAGACCATAAGAAATCAAATTCTGAGTGCGTCAATAGGTTTTACTCCTTGCTGTGTGAACTAGAAATAGGTGTCAAGACTGTAAGCCGCATTCTTGTATAATCTTGGTCTTTCATGGCTGATCAGCTCTTCAACCGGTCCAACTTCCGTGTCCGTTTCAGGGACACAAAACATAGCCACAGTCACCCTCTCCGTGTTGAAATTTGTCAACACCCTATGCATTAAGCTCTTAAATATCCCATTACTCATTATCTGCATAAATCAATAACCGTAAATAAGATTATTAGTAAAAAAAAAGTTCAAAAAAAAAACAGAAAAAACTAGATGTGTTAAAGATTTTACCTCTGCTAGCTCACCAGCGTTGATGAAGAGGGCGTGAGGAATGATTGGAACCCGAAACCATTGATCATCTTTCATGATCTGAAGACCTTCAACTTGTTCGTCTTGCAGTAGGATAGTGATTGCTGTTCCATCTGCGTGTGGTTTTACGCCTAAAATCTTGTCTGGCCATGGACATGGAGGGTAGAAATTGAACCTCGTTTTGATATTTCCCATCTCCCCTAACTGGTCCAAGAAGCAATTTTCATCCAAGTTCAATGACCTTGCCATGGCTTTTAGAACATTTTCCTTGATCACCCGTGTTTTCGCTGTATATTCATGCAGAATTTCCCTGAAAAATTAAAAAAGAAAGTTGCTTCAAAATTATTGATATATTCATAATGTTTTCGTCTAATTACCTGAAATTTTTGGGGTTTTCAGGCCAGAATTGGAGCTTCCTTTGATCTTCTGGATCAACCAAGAGATACAATCTGTCAAGCCAATCAAGCGTCTGATGTTCAGAAACGACGTTATCATTTCCATAGCCTTCAACATCATCGACTTCTCTTGAGTACTTCTCCTTCTCTTCCATTGGCAGCGAAAAAAATTGTTTGGCAATTTCATTGACTTTTTCCAGGAATGAAGTTTCTATTCCATGGTTAATTGTCTGCGATAAAAAAAAGAAAAAGAAATTTTGTGATCTCGACTTGGTAATAAACATAGTTTATGGCTTTATGGTCACTGAAAACAGCCCCATAAAGTAAGAGCTGATCGGAGTTTATCGAGTTCTTCTCCCCCTCCTTTAGATGTAAGGAGGATATAGTCGATAACAGGAACTTGTACCACGGGACAAGAAGCATTGATCGGTCCGTAATTACTGTCTTTATGGACATATCTATCAGGCAGCTTGTTGATATTGAGGGCTAATTATTGAACATGCTTGCCTGGATTAGCTTCTTCTGCCATGCTTGATTGAATGAAGGAAGAACTGAGTTCTGTTTCAGGACAAACTAGACCATCTTTGTGTGTGCAAAGTCAAAATAAAATAGCTCCTCCTGTACCTGTGAGTGATATCTGACTAGATCTAACATTGGACTGTTCAGAAAAAAGAATCTGACATGTTTCTCATTAAAAAATCGACGGGACTGACGATTTTGGACTTGTTCAGGATTCACGCACTCGCAAATAGTGGAAATCTTGAGCACCAGCTTCATTTTACATGGAGGTTTTGATAGAAATGATATTCCCTCCATCCCGTAATAAATTCACCATCCAAATACAGTAATAATGAACATTTTACCAGGGGTACTTTTAACACACTAGTACTGCAACAACGTTTACGTTTAAGGTCATACACAACAGACACGACAAGGCATCCTACAGTAAAAAGAAAATTCACGAAGTCTTATTCATAAAATCCTAGGTGGTCTGCTTCGCGAAAACTATGTACCTTTAACCTATCTTGTCCACTATATTTGCAAACAAGTTACCTCAAGAAATGAAAAAACTCTCAGAAATCAGATTTTGGCTGCATCAATAGCTCTTTTTCCTTGCTGGTAATACTGGAAATACTCGGAAAGATTGTACTTCACGTTCTTGTATAATCTTGGTCTTTCATGGTCAATGAGCTCGTTGACCGGTCCCACTTCTTTGTCTGTCTCAGGCATGCAGAACATAGCCAAAGTGATCCTCTCCTTTTCAGAATTTGTCAACACCCTGTGGAATAGGCTCTTGAATATTCCGTTGCTCATTATCTGAATTCATCATAATATTCATGCCATTTCAATGTCTGTTCTTGAAATTACTACTCAAATATTCCCTCCGTCCCAGAAAGATAGTATCATTTGACTTTTTTTTATCAACCCAAGTGAACTTTGATCAAACATCAATGTCAATCTAATTATCCCAGTAAGATTCTAAAAATTCTTATAGATAAATCACTAAATGATTTGTCAACTATGATTCTTAAAATTTTACTAGGATGATTAGATTGACAGTACTACTGGGTCAAAGTTCACTTGTGTTGACCATAAAGTCAAATGAGACTATCTTCTGGGATGGAGGGAGTATGACAATTGATCAAAAAGAAGAGTGGGAATACCTCGACTAGTTCACCGGCATTGATGAAAAGAGCATAAGGGATGATTGGGACCCGAAACCAATGATCATCTTTCATGATCTGAAGACCTTCAACTTGTTTGTCTTGCAATAGAATAGTGATTACTGATCCATCTGCATGTGGTTTGATGGCTAAAACTTTGTCCGGCCATGGACATGGTGGGTAGAAGTTAAACCTCGCTTCATTCTTCCCCGTCTCCCCTAACTGGCTCAAGAAACATTTCTCCTCCAAGTTCAATGACTTTGCCATGGCCTTGAGAACATTTTCCTTAATCACTTGAGTTCTGGTCGTATATTCATGCAGAGTTTCACTGAAATATAATCAACTAGCAATTTAGCGGTGCTAAAAACATTCAGAAATAAGAAAATAACAAATTTGATTGCAAATCAGTGCTAAATTTGATCATGTTTTATTGATTACCTGAAATTTTCAGGTTTTTTGGGCCAGAATTGAAGTTTCCTCTCATCTTCTGGAATAACTGAAAAATACAGTCTGTCAGTCCAATCAATAGTCTGATGCTCAGAAACGACGGTATCGTTTCCATAGCCATCAACATCATCGACTGGTCTCGAGTACTTCTCCTTCTCCTCCATTGGCAATGCAAAGAATGCTTGGCAACTTCACGCACTTTGTCCAGGAATGGAATTTCAATTCCATGGTTAATTACCTGTGAATTCACTTCATATCTACATGTTAATAAGTTTCAGATATCTTGCATGAATGATACTCCCTCCGTCCCGAAATGATAGTCTTACTTTTTTAGTCGTCAATTTGAATGAATTTGACCAATTATTTAGATTAACTTATAATCCTAATGAAAAATCTAAAATTATTTAGATTAACTTATAATCCTAACGAAAAGAAGTGTTTCGCGATTTCACGGACTTTTTCCAGGAATGAAGTTTCTATTACATGGTTAATTGTCAGCCATAAAAATAATAAATATAATAATAATAATTTGTGATCTCTACTTGGTAATAAACATAGTTTATAGCTTAATTATGCTCACTGAAATAAAAAAAAAATGAATGAGAATTGAGAATCAAACCTGAAAGCAGCCCCATAAAGTGAGAGCTGATCGGAGTTTATCGAGTTCTTCTTCTCCTCCTTTAGAGGAAAGTAGGGTATAGTCGATAATGGGAACGTGTGACATGGGACAAGAAGCATCGATCGGTCCGAAATTACTGTCTTTATGGACATATCTCTCAGGCAGCTTGTCTATGTCCAGGGCTAATTCTTGAACATGCTTGCCTGGATTAGCTTCTTCAGCCATGCGTAACTGAATGAAGGAAGAGAACTGAGTTCTGTTCCAGGACAAATTATGCCATCTTTGTGTGTGCGAAGTCAAAATAAAATAGCTCCTCCAGTACCTGTGAGTGATATCTGACTAGATCTAACTTTGGACTGGTTCAGAAAAAAGAATCCAGTACCTGTGAGTGATATCTGACTAGATCTAACTTTGGACTGGTTCAGAACAAAGAATCTGACTTGTTTCTCATTAAAAAATTGACGAGACTGACGATTTTGGACGACTTGTTTAGGCGCTCGCATAATGAAAACTCTTGCAGCGCCATCTTCTTTTTATATTATGCTGTAACAAAAATAATAGTCCCTCCATCCCGTAATGAATATGACAAGTTTCCTTTTTGGTCCATCCTAAAATCAATGTCGCGTTTCTAAATAAGGAAAGAGACATAGTGCAATTTTATCAATGTACAAACCAGTAAAGCACCTCCCTTTAGACCATTGGCAAGTCAAATGAAACATTTATTTTGGGATGGATGGTGTATCTAATGACAAGATCCAGTTTTCATGAACTTCCATCTGGAAGAATGTCAGAAAAACCGACTCCCCAATCTGTTCAATCTGAATCACACTTTCTTTAAGATCGATCACCACATTCCAGTTTTAGTGTTCATCACTAATTTGGGTAATTTGAAGATCAAGCTTAGGAAACCAATTCACCATCCAAATACAGTAAATTTTTTACCATGGCTACTTTAACACAGTAGTACTGCAACAACATTTGCGTTTAAGGTCATACACACCAGACATGACAAGGCATCATACAGGAAAAAGAAAATTCACGAAGTCTTATTCATAAAATCCTAGGCGGTCTGCTTCGCGAAAACTATGTACTTTTAACCTATCTTATCCACAATATTTGCAAACAAGTTACCTCGAGAACTGAAAAACACTCAGAAATCAGATTTTGGCTGCATCAATAGCTCTTTTTCCTTGCTGGTAATACTGGAAATACTCGGAAAGATTGTACTTCATGTTCTTGTATAATCTTGGTCTTTCATGGTTAATGAGCTTGTCAACTGGTCCAACTTCTTTGTCTGTTTCAGGCATGCAGAACATAGCCAAAGTGATCCTCTCCTTTTCAGAATTTGTCATCACCCTGTGGAATAGGCTCTTGAATGCTCCGTTGCTCATTATCTGAATTCATCATAATACTCATTCCATTTCAATCGTCCGTTCTTGAAATTATATCTCATATATTTCCTCCGACCCAAATCTCATTTGACTTTTTATGGTCAACATAAGTGAACTTTGACCAAACATTAAAGTTCACTAGTGTTGACAAAAAAAGGTCAAATGAGACTATCCTTCTGTGACGGAGGGAGTATGACAATTGATCAAAAAGAATAGTGGGAATACCTCGACTAGTTCACCAGCGTTGATGAAAAGAGCGTAAGGGATGATTGGGACCCGAAACCAATGATCATCTTTCATGATCTGAAGACCTTCAATTTGTTTGTCTTGCAATAGAATAGTGATTACTGATCCATCTGCATGTGGTTTGATAGCTAAAACTTTGTCCGGCCATGGACATGGTGGGTAGAAGTTAAACCTCGCTTCATTCTTTCCCGTGTCCCCTAACTGGCTCAAGAAACATTTCTCCTCCAAGTTCAATGACTTTGCCATGGCCTTAAGAACATTTTCCTTAATCACTTGAGTTCTGGTCGTATATTCATGCAGAGTTTCACTGAAATATCATCAACTAGCAATTTAGCAATGCTAAAAACATTCAGAAATAAGAAAATAACAAATTTAAATGCAAATCAGCGCTAAATTTGATCATGTTTGATTGATTACCTGAAATTTTCAGGTTTTTTGGGCCAGAATTGAAGCTTCCTCTCATCTTCTGGAATAACTGAAAAATACAGTCTGTCAGTCCAATCAATAGTCTGATGCTCAGAAACGACGGTATCGTTTCCATAGCCATCAACATCATCGACTGGTCTCGAGTACTTCTCCTTCTCCTCCATTGGTAATGCAAAGAATTGCTGGGCAACTTCACGCACTTTGTCCAGGAATGGAATTTCAATTCCATGGTTAATTACCTGTGAATTCACTTCATATCTACATGTTAATAAGTTTCAGATATCTTGCATGAATGATACTCCCTCCGTCCCGAAATGATAGTCTCACTTTTTAGTCGTCAATTTGAATGAATTTGACCAATTGTTTAGATTAATTTATAATCCTAATGAAAAATCTAAAAATTCTACTTCTTAGTAAAATGCCATAATTGTGTATCAATATCAAGTTTTAGAATTTAATTTGAATAATTGTTTTTTTTCCTAAATCGGTGTAAAAGTTCAATCAAACTGACGACTTAAAAAAGTGGGACTATCTTTTCAAGACGGGGGAATATAACATGACAAAAACTTGGGTGAGACGGGTCTATGGTTTGCCCCTCTATGGGCGGGGCGGGGCAAGCCCATTTCTTCATTCATCAAGACCCGTCTCATGTGTGAGACCGTTTCACACAAGACTTCCTCTTAATTAACATGGTCAACAAAAAAAAAATCATAATGAAAAAGGATACTACTCCCTCTATCCCAAATAAAGATGTAAACTTTTATTTGATAGTTAACTCAACCTATTCTTAAGTTAGTTTTTCACATGTTTTTACTCAATTTGAGAATATAGAGCATTATAACCTTTCTTAAAGCTAAAAGAAAATATTCAATAAAATAATGAAATCCAAAAGTTGTCATCATAGTTAATGTTCACTATTAGAAAATACTCCCTCTGCCCCAGAAAGATTGTCCCATTTTGACCTTTTATGATCAATAAAAATGAACTTTGACCAAATATTGGTGTCATTCTAATCATCACAATAAAATTCTAAAATGTGTTATTGATAAATTACTTAATGATTAATCAATTACAACTTTTAGAATTTCACTAGAATGATTAGATCGACACCAATGTTTGGTCAAAGTTCATTTTTGTTGACTATAAAAAGTCAAAATGAGACTATCTTTCTTTCTGGGACAGAGGGAGTATTAAAGAGAAATGAAACCTGAAAGCAACCGAATGAACTGAGAGCTGATCGGAGTTTCTCGAGTTCTTGTCCTCCTTCGGGTGTCGAAGACATAAGGAGGCTATAATCAATAACAGGAACTTCTATAACCGGACAGGAGACATCGACGGCACCATAGTTACTATCTTTATGAATATATCTCGGGGGCAGTTTGTCAACAGTCTTGGCTAGTTCTTGAACTCGCTGGTATAAAGATTCTTCCTTGGGTGGAGTAGCCATTGGAGCTCCGGTCATGGTTATTCCTCCCTAAACTCAACTAGTGTAGATGAAGAAAATGAATGTATATGATAAAGCGGATAAGTGTTACTACCTCTGTCCCGGAATAAATGTCACATATGGTCAACTAAGTTAAACTTTGACCAATTTTTAATGCAAAATTATTTATCTTCATTGAAATTCAAAAATAGTTATGAATAGTGTTTCAATTGATGTATCAATAACCATTTTCAAAATAGTATAAAAATGATCAGATTTTCATAATTTTTTAGTCAAAGTTCAATTTAATTGACCACATGTGACATTTATTTCGGGACAGAAGAGTATTTATGCTTTTGGGCCAAATTAGCACACTCAAAGTCGCAAAAAACAGTTCAGCTTGTCATAAGAGGAGTGCATACATGAAAACAAAAGAAGATGACATGGGACTTTGGAAGGAAGCATGCTAATGTCCAAAAGTCATAGTCAACAATTTGAACAATCAAATATGGCGAAGCCACCTTTTGCTAATGACCCCACTGATTTTGGATTTGCATCATTTTTGCCCCCTTTAGGTTTTTTTTTTAAAAAAAAAATACATTTTTATCAGTAAAATTTTTAATTATTGCAATATCGACCCACTTAAGTTTAGGAAAATTAACATTATATCATCGTTTCGACCCCCTTCTACTAACTTTCTGGTTTCGCCACTGGCCTGATGTACCTGCATTTGATCCTCTAGATTTACAAAAAAGGGATAAAGGAATTATGGGGACTGCAAACCATTTATCATCGTTCAATACTAGTAAGCCTTCGACTTCTCTGTCTTGCAGTAATCACAGACCTATTCAAGTGAGGTTTAAGACCAAAAAATCAGGTTTTGTGAATACTGAATAGAGAATCAACATTTCTTGCATGATTGACCTTCCTTCAAAATTAATTGAGAAACTATTCTCTCCCAAATTCAATGACTTCACCATTGCCATGAGTAGAGTTAACGAGATAGACTCAAGTCACTGAATCACCATACTATAGACCTCTATCGCTTCACTTCCAAAAAAATATCAACATAAACTAGTCCTCAATTATCAATTTACTATCCAAAAAACACAAAGAGTGTTGCTATACACACCCGCAAGATTAAGGGTGTATTTAGTGAATAAACAACTAAAATGTAAAAGAAAACTAATTACAGGACTATAATATAAGAGGGTTGATAAAAAGAAATTTTGATTGATGGCATTTTGGTACCCCCTCCTCCCAAAAAAAATGTCCCAAAAAAATCCAAACGTGTTCTTCATCAAGAGTAAGTTTAGAAATTTTATGCAGTGGCGAAGCCATGAATGTTTAGAAAGGGGGTCAAGATTGTTTTCGAGATACCTATTATAATTGATGTATCCAAATTGTGCATAAAGGGGGTCAAAATAATAATTTAGTGCAATTTTATTTTTCAAAGCTAAGGAGATCAAAATGCATAAATTCATAATTTTTAGTAGTAAGGGATAGTAGCACTCAAACACAAAACAAGATGAATTATTGAAGGACAAAGAATGAACACAGCAGATGAACATTGCTACTTGAGACAGGGATATAATGATTAGCACAATTCAGAGTGAAATTTAAACCTAAAGTACCTGTAATCAATTGGGTTTTTCTTCGCCAAAGATGGAGCTTTCTTGGAAACTGTGCAGTGAAATTGAAACGCCTAAAATCAAGAACTTTTTCTTCTGAAACAACCGAGTCTTATTCAAACCACTTTTCAGAACCAGCTTGTTTGGAGTATTTTATTTTGTTTTATTTTGTAATGGAAGTGTAAAGAAAGATAAAGAATTGTGCTCCCTCGGTCTTAATATGAATTTGAAAAAGAATTTTAAATTTTCTCTGATCAATTACCAAGAGTAAATTGAAATCTATTTTTGTACCCTCATCTGCTTGGGAATAAGATGGATGGTGTATTTGGGTGTGGGCTGCCAATCTGCCATGAGAGGAAGAAGACATGAGTTTATTAATTTATTTTTTTTAAAGGGGCATTTACTATATAGTCCCTCAATATTATCTTATTTACCTCTTAAGACAAGGAATATTTTAACTAACTATATAGTCCCTAGCTTATATCTTCCTCAACATTTTACTAACTACACCCTCTCAACATTTTACTTGCATCCCAACCACTATCCCCTTAGGCTATCCCTCACCACCTTCTTCTCCAGTCAACAACTCCGGCGACCACTCCGGCGCAATATATATATATATATATATATATATATATATATATATATATATATATATATATATATATATATATATATATATATATATATTTTAGCTTCAGTGACCTTCCTACAACCAAACAGTTGAGAACTTATCAGTAAGTCCTCAGTTGTCAACTAAACTACTAATAACACAAACAACTCCGGCGACCACCAACTCCGGCGACCAAAACAGTTGAGAACTTATCAGTAAGTTCTCAGTTGTCAACTAAACTAGTAAGAATACGATCAAGCTCCGGCGACCAAACAAGTGAGAACTTATCAGGAAGTTCTCAGTTATCAATTAAACAACTAAGAACACGACCAACTCCGGTGACCAAACAGTTGAGAACTTATCAGTAAGTTCTCAGTTGTCAACTAAACTACTAATAACAAGAACAACTACGCCGACCACCAACTCCGGCGACCAAACAGTTGAGAACTTATCAGTAAGTTCTCAGTTGTCAACTAAACTACTAAGAACACGATCAACTCCGGCAACCACCAACTCCGGCGACCAAACAACTGAGAAGTTATCAGTAACTTCTCAGTTGTAAACTAAACTACTAAGAACACAATTAATTCCGGCGACCACCAACTCCGGCGACTAAACAGTTGAGAACTTATCAGTAAGTTCTCAGTTATCAACTAAACTACTAAGAACATGAACAACTCCGACGACCAAACAGTTGAGAACTTATCAGTAAGTTCTTAGTTGTCAACTAAACTGATACGAACATGATCAACTCCGGCGATCAACAACTCCAGTGACCACGCCAGCGACCAATAATTGAGAACTTCTAAGCTGTTCTCAGTTGTAAAGCTTTATAAATATTTTTGCTATACACTTTCAAATTTTCAAATTTGTAAGTTTAACGCAAAATAATAAAAAAGTTGCTTCTCAATTGTTCTCATTTTTTGAATGAAAGAAGTACTCACACTCTGTCCCGCTTTAAGGTTTTTACTTTCCTTTTTAGTTTCTCCCAATTTAAGGTTCTTACTTTGCTTTATTACCTAAAATGGAAAGTGGGATCCACTTGTTATTCTCACAACAAAAACTCCCTACCCACTTTCTCACTCCAACTTTACTTTTCATACTCACAACATTTACTTTTTCTTAATCTCTGTGAAAAGTTAAACTAGGAACTTTAAATTGAGACGGAGGGAGTATTTAAAATAAGTTTGACCACTTATGGCTATGTCAAAATTTTGTTTCCAGCAATCTCATATTGGGGCCATTATCCTTTTTTGACTTTTCATTGTGAAGCAAAAGCTTAATGCAGAAGACCTTTTTCTCTCTCCTCGATTCTCCATCAGTATACACTGGCAGCTATTCCGGCCACCACAAAGGCAAAACATCGACAATTGTTTGACCGGAGTCAGAGACGGTGGTCGGACAGTGGCAATGGATGCACTATTGTTTGACTGGAGTTCAAATGATGACGGGACTGGGATTAAACCTTGAGCCTTTAATTAGCATACCTTTTCAAACTAAAACCAAAACTCGATTTAATGCTACCAAGATTAAACCTAGTTGTCAACTAACTAGGCTGTAGATCCGACGGATCTAGGGCTTAAAGAGTGAATTGTGAGTCGGCAGGAGTTTGGCAGCCGTGATGGCGTGGTTGGCGATGTCCAACTTTTCAACGGAGACGCTCGTTGGAGGTGGGGTTGAGCGACAGAGTTGTAGATCTGGCCGGAGCTGTTATTATTAAGATGAGGAGCGTGTGACCTGTTTAGTGTTTAGTGGAGGGGAAGGGTCACCAGAGTGGAGTGGAGGGGGTCGCCGGAAGGGAGGTAGGGTGTAGGGGTCGCCGGATTAGGGCTCGCCGGGGTAGTTGCCGGAGTTGGTGGAGGGGGTCGTCGGAGTTGGGGGAGGGGTCGCTGGAGTTTATAAGGTAGAAAGAGTAAGGAGAGAGGGGGTGTCGCCGGAGTGGGTAGGGAAGGTCGCTGGAGTGGGGAATTAGAGAGAGAGAATATCTGTTTTTTGTGTGTGTGGGTGTCGATTGAGAGGAGAGAGAGAGGGGAGGGGTGTAGTTAATACACTAAAGGACTATATGGTTACATGAAATATTTTGTAGGACTAGGACGTAAATTAAAAATATGCTTGTCCTAATACGTATATTCAATATTACTCAGGGATTAGGTGGTAATTTTCTCTTTTTTAAAAAAGGAGACAGTAGGAGTTTATTTAATTAGGAATAATGGAGGACTTGGTCGGAAAGAAGAGGTTTTTTTTTTTTTTAAAGCAGACAACACATAATTGCATCAATAAAATTTATAATGACGGCACTTCACAAAAGGCAGAGGCTCGTTCATAATGTAATACTAGTTGCAATTAAGATTTACACATAAATTGTCTAACATATCTCGAATAATGATAGCCAACCCCGAACCAAATCTCCAATGAATGTCTTTGGGAACCATAACCTGTGATGCCCAAATGTTTCTCCAAGTAAAACTTGGACATGGCTGAACACTGGCCTTTAGTAGACCCGTAAGAATTTGGCTTTGAAAACACAAGAAAGTGACGGATTTGATCAGCAGTAAATACGCAACCAAACATCTCAAGCATTGCACCGAGAACAAATATCATAATCATTCTAAGGCTCTCACAGATGAGAGAAGGCATAGACTACCAACAAAGGGGAGAAGACATAATAGAACGAAAAGTAAGACAACATAATTTTTAATTTTTATAAAAGCAAAAATACTAAAAAACAAATTTCCCACAAATTTTTGTGAATCTAGTATATAATATAGGAGAGTCTTTATTCATTCTCTCATCGCGCCACGTAGATTTATGACGTGGAATTCCATGTGGCATTCAAGATGTTTTCATCCAATAGCTTTAGTCAATCATGATGACAATTTACATCCTAATTCAAAATCTAAATTTCCCTAGAGAATAGCAACAAAACTCAAATTAAAGTTATTCATTAATGTTCATTTTATGCATTTTAATGTTTATCAATTGTATTTGATAATTTACAATTTTATTATGCCCCGTCGAGTATCGATAGACGACAAACTAGTTTATAAGACATGCACAATGGAAGTTGAATGGAGGTGTTTAATGGGATTAAAATAAATAGGTAGGTGTTTAATGGGTGCAATGGTGTTGAATGGGTGTTTAATGGAGTGGAGGTGTTGAATGGGTTCAACACCGTTTAATAGGAGAAGATGGCCAGCCGGTTTGCCACGTGGCGCCCTCTGAATGGGCCGAAATAGCGCGTGTAGAACACGCGTCCGACAAGGCTCGTCAAGCGGTGGCAGTGGCGTTTTTTTTTTTCTTTTTCTGGTTGTGACACTTGGCAATCATTCATTGGTTCATGGAATTTCCTATTTAATTTTTCATCCGAATTATTTGAGCTCAATTATTTTACGGTAAATGATTTTTTTATTTTTATTTTTTACACCAAAATTCATAATTTTTTCCCTCTATAAATAGATGCAAGTTTCATTTGATTTGGATACAAAAAAAAAACATCATTTTAATGAAATGGATCCCAATAATGACCATTTCAACACTCAAAAAATCCTCATATTTATTTAATTACAATTACAAAAAAATAATTAAGTGTGAAGTATTTTTTTAAATTATAATTGATTATTTTTATTTTTATTATTATTATTTTACTAATCATAAAAATAAATAATAGAAAATAAAATTTAAGTGGTGGGGTATAGGATGATGAGTGGGAAGGGTGTTGAATGATGGATTAAACAAATCATTGTAGGATTAAAAGTTGAATGAGTGTTGAATGAATGAGTTGGAAGAGAGAAGCTGATGTGGAGTGATAAAGTGTGTGTTGAATGGAAATTAATGTTTAATCCGTGCCTTGTCTAATAAAAAAAAGGAAAACTTTCCAATTAGACGGAGTACTCTGTACTGCACATTTTATGTGTGCATTTAGAATTTAAAAGTGAATAGAAAATCTCGAAAAAAAAAAAAAAAAAAAAAATTGCCTTAAAAAAGGGGGACCCAAGGATTGGTCCCACGAAGCAATTCCAAATGAATCGGAGCCGCAACCCACATCTTTCGTGGCGCCCTCAGGTCCTCTTGAATATGCCCCTTCTTTCTTCTCTCTACTTCTTCCACTCAACTCCGCCTCCTCTTCTCCACGCTAACAATCAAAATCTGCACCATTTTTATTTTTGAACAGAAATCAATGGCGAAATTTACACTAAGAACCGATAGCAGCAGATTACCATGTCTTACCCACTACAAAAACCACCAAATTTGTTCAAATTTCAGCACGTTATCGGGAAACACTCGCTTGAATTCGCTAAATCGAAGAACCGGAGTGGAATTTAAGGTTTCTTGTAGCATTAAGGAGAGGAAAAGTGTCGCGGAAAACGAGAAAGTACCTGCTGGGGTACTTACTGGTCTCCGAGTTGACGATCAATTGGACCCAAGTGATGGAGATGATGTTAGTAATGTGTCTGAGAATCTAAGTTTTGATTTGAATTGGCCGCCATGGAAGAATCTCCCAAACAGATATAAGCTCATAGGAACGACCTCTTTGGCATTTGTAATTTGCAACATGGATAAGGTAATTTCTATACATGTAATGTCTTGTACTTATTTCTATTTTGTAATCCTCGCACTGATGATGAAAACCAAGTAATTGGGCAAGGCGAGCTGAGTTGTTATTGTGTTTATGGTAGTAGATTTTTGTTTATGCGCTTCAAATTTGATGGAGTAGTATGCTGAATAATTGTAAATATAAGTTGGTAAGACTGCTTTGAAAAGAGGGTAAAGCTAAGAATCTGAAATTTTGATCGATTACATGTTTGACACATTAGTTAGAGGGTCGAATTTGGGACCATACCTTTATGCTGCATAGCGTTAATCTTCGTATAATGAGTTTTTAATTGGAGGTTAAGTTAAGTGATTAAATTCTTGATTAGCTGAATTATATGATATTTTTGTATGAATAAACTTTTCCGGAAATTGGTTTGTTGGTTACTGAATTTGACTATATTTAATAACTAAAGTTGATTCTGTTTGAAATTTCGTTGGCTAGGTGAACTTGAGTATTGCTATAATTCCTATGTCACATCAGTTTGGATGGAGTTCATCAGTGGCTGGACTAGTGCAATCTTCTTTCTTTTGGGGGTACGCATTGAGTCAGTTGCCTGGAGGTTGGCTCGCGAAGCTATTTGGTGGGAGGTTAGTGACTTGGCCTACTTTCGTGTTCTCCTATTGCTTGCATCTTTAAGAATATTGCGATATTAAGTGTATTTTTTTTGTCATACTTGCTTCTGAAGTCACATTAGCTTTAAACTTACTACTGTGTCACCAAAATAGAATAATTAAGAACAGGAAAAAGAAAAAGAAATAGAAAATAGTAGAAGAGATTATGTTAAGCAGATATGACTGCCACCTCTGTGGCAACTAAGTATCCATGTTATATTGTCAGATGCTGAATCTCATTGTTAACCACTTCAACTATAAGACAAAAAGTGATCAAATAAATAAATTTACAGATTGCTTCCCTAAGCATAATGTTATCAAGCATTCAAAGTCAAATAACTATCACAGAGTAGCAGAAATGTTAAAAAAGAATCTTATTATCTTCGAAACCAAGATTTCTGGTATTGTCATCAGACTTTCAAAAATCGTACGTTAAAAGTCATGGGTTCAATGCCTTGCACTAGTGGGAAAGGCATTCGAAATACTAAGGGGGTGTTTGATAGTATTAAGCACTTGATGCTTGATGCTTAATACATTGCAAAGTAATTTGGAAGTAAGTGCCTTTGATAACATTGAGCGCTAGATGTTGAAAGTTCCGTGAGGCTCTTATTGGTTAAGCAACGATTTTGATTCTCAATCATTAAGAGCCTAATGCTCAATGTTATCAAAGGCACCGTACTTCCAAATTACCTTGCAATGCCAACATCAAGCATCAAGTGCTTAATACTATCAAAAACACCTTAAGTCGGTAATATCTTCTAGAATCACATTAAGCACGTACATTGTTTTATAAGTTTTAGGACCAGTGAAATATGCCAATTTTCGTCAAAGTTAGGGGTCAATTGCCTCTTTGAATTTCTGGCGACTTCACCAGACTAACATCATCTTACATGTTGTAGAATCACCACGCCATTATTTTCGGAAGAATGCAGTACTATGAATATAAGTATAATGCTCACCATTAATTTGTTTTCTGCTGCAGAGTAGTTCTTCAATATGGAGTTCTGGTCTGGTCACTTGCTACAGCTCTTGTTCCTGTTCTTGCTGGTTTTATGCCTGGTCTAGTTTTTTCAAGGATTCTTGTAAGTTTGTCTTAATCCATACCTTTATTTCTTTAGCTTACAATTTTCCATTTTACTATGGTAACTCCCGCTGCAGTCTCCTCATAATGAATTTGTTTTGTCTGCATGTGCAGGTTGGAATAGGAGAAGGTGTTTCGCCCTCAGCAGCCACGGATCTGATTGCCAGGCATGTTTGAGACTGAAAAAGAGTCTTAGAGGCATGCCTTTTAATAAACTGTCTGAACTGATATCTGGTTACTTATTCATTATGTGGTTCTTTCTTAATACCATTCACTGATATTCAGAGTCTCCAAAGTTGTATATATATATATATATATGTATACACACACACACACACACATATACATACACATACATACATACTCCCTCCGTCCCACTCGAATTAGGACAAATTTCCATTTTGGGTGTCCCACTCGAATTAGGACAACCCAAAAATGGAAGTGCTTTATTTAATGGGACCCACATTCACACTCACAACAACTTTCCACTCATTATTCTCTACCCCACTTTCTCTCTCCTACTTTACTTTTCATACTCACAACAGCTACTCCACTAACACTTTTTCCTTAATCCCCGTGCCCAACCCAAAAATCCTAATTCGGGTGGGACGGAGGGAGTATATAAGAAACCCTATGCATAGCATTGAGTTGCTATATGAACATAAGAAAAAGTCGTTGCTGGTGCGTGCCTAGTGCTTACATAGGTGTTTTCAAATCAATTTTGGAACTTTTGATGTACTACATTGACAACTTTGTTAGATTCCTCTTTATCCACCTTTACTAGTAATAATGAAAAACCCAACTGTTTATTATTATTATTATTATAATTATTATAAACTTTGTTAGATAGTTCATTATTTCATGCTAAACTATTCAATGACCTGCAAGCAATCCAACTCCATGTCTAGATTTTGAGCTTGTCACGAATGAGTTCTTCATTCTTTCATCTCTTTATATTCCCTTGCCCAGATTTTACTTTAAATGCGTTACTTTATTTGTATGTGTTCTACTAAAGTTGCTATGAGATCTATGTTTATTTTCTTCTTATGCACTTAGTAATCAAATTATGTTCTTTGTATGGTGATGCACGCGAATTACAGGTTGGTTCCGTTGGAAGAGCGATCACGTGCTGTATCATTTGTTTTTGGTGGTTTGAGCGTTGGAAGTGTCATGGGGTATGTGTTTTCAACATTGTAGTAGGTTTAGTGCATAGCATTCACAAATTGTAGTCAATTCGTTGTGCTGGACAATGTGTGTTATATGCATGAGTGGACTGTGGAGAGAACAGTGTTTCCTTTAGGTGGCGTTTGTTTTTTTTAAGTTTTAAGTACTTAAGTCCTGAAATCTGATTCCGCATCTGAAATTGGCTGAATTGATAAGAGGCAGCGTCTGAAGACTGATTTCTGAATTGCTCATGTTGTTTGATTTTTCATCTGAATTCATTTTCCGAATCTTGCCTATTTACCATTTTGACCTTCTGAATTCTTTTTAAGTTGTTTTTTTATTTTTTTTATTTTAAGCAAATATTAATTTCTTCCTTCTATTTTTTTTGATTTTTTTCTCATATCGAAAGAACGAAACGCAAATCCAGTTTTTGTTATTATCTACATATGTAAATAGAGAGCCAAACCTCAGTTTCAACAACAACAATAAAAAGTATAGTAGTATTAATTTTTTTTCATATGACGTACATAAAAATCCATACTCAGGTTTTGTTTCCCAAACCCAAATCCAGTTTTTGCTTTACCTTTTGAAACTTCCCTTCCCTCTAAAAATCAATGAAAATCTCGACAAACTGGAACAATCGAAACCTAATCTTGACCAATTTCAGCCTAACAAACAATTAGAAAAGGAAAAAAAAAAAAAAACCCAGATTTAGTTTCCATTTACAAACTCCTGGTGATACTTTCAAACATCGACAAGGAATGGAAAGAACGAAATAAGTAGAAGGAGACCCTTCAAAGGAAGATGATCGCTACAACTTTTCACCGGAAATAGATGGAGAAAACAAATGAAAGCAAATCGATCTCTGAGTAGGAGGAAGGGGAAGAGAAGATGACAATCTCCTCTTCAGCACGCCGGCGGATCCATCTCATTTTGTCAACAACGGTGGAGGAAGGGAGCGGGATGGATTGGAGGTGAGGGTGGTTGCTGGCGACGGTGAGGGATTGGGGCTAATGTGAATGGAGACGAGATGTCGTGAGATCTAATGGCTGGGGTAGGTAATTTTGGGATAATATAAATATAGTACGGATATAAGTGTAAAGATATCATTCAGAGGCAAATAAGTGGGGGTTCTAAATCTGAAGGGTTCAGAGGTAAATAAGTGCTCCTCATCTGATTCAGACTTGAAAAAACAATCACTCCTTCAATGTCTGACTCGGTCAGACGTTCACACCCATTTCAGTGCTGAATTTCAAAAACAAACAAAGCCTTAGTCTGTATGTGATGCACTCAACTAGAGTGGTACATAAGATTCATTCTGAAATACTCCCTCTGTCCCATAATAAATGTCACACTTACCATTTTGGTTAGTCCCAAAACAATTGTCGCGTTTCTAAATAAGGAAAGCGACTTGGTGCAATTTTATCATTGTACAAGTAATGTACAAACTAGTAAAGCATCTTCCTTAAAAACATTGACAAGTCACCTGCGACATTTATGCGACATTTATTCTGGGACGGAGGGAGTATGAAACTATCTTGTACTCTATTTTGGTTTGCTAGATTGAGTCTTATAAGATCCAAGTTTGATTGCAACACGTTTATGTGTAGATACTGTTTTCTATAGCAGCTGAAATGTTCGTAGATAATTATCCGAATTCGCTGATAATTTTTTTACTTTTGATGAACCTGCAGGCTTCTTTTAGCACCTCCCTTGATCCAAACTTTTGGCTGGGAATCTGTGTTCTACATGTTTGGCTTCGTTGGAGTTGCTTGGTGAGTGGATATAATAAATTTTAGGGACTTTCCTTCACTTCTCATTAAGGTTTTCACTTTAATTGTTTAGTTTAAAAAGTGTTACCAAGAAAATCTTATTGAAAATTATTGAGTATCTTAGTAAAGCTAATCTGTATGAAGTCCTTTAAAGTACATTCTTTATGGAATCTTGTTGAAGTAAATTTTATCTTTTTCCTTTGTAGGTTTTGGGGGTTTCAGTTTGTTACAGAAGAACAACCTTCAGCCGATGCTTCATCCGTGCCAAGTAAGTGCATTTTCTTGTTTCTCTTTGTTTTTCATGTCTGAAGTGGCTCCTGTCATACATATCCGATTGACAGCTTATGCAGGAAGTCATCAGTGACCAAGAATGATTCTCGTTATTTTGGTTACACTTGCATTAGATTTCGAACGGAATAATTTCTTGAGAATGCATGCCCTTTAATTTGTGATTCGATTTCAATATAAATAAGTTTTTTAAAACACGTGTTTAAAATATATAATTTGAGTTCTCTTTCTTCTAAACAGGGTCTCAATCTGTTGCCATGAGAGAATCATGGGATTCTGTTTTGGAAGAGTTGGGTGGCTCTCAGAAGGTATGGTGCAAACTTCTTTCTACTTCCTCATTTTCCTTCTTTTTCCTGATGACACGAAAATTTTAATTTCATGGAATTTGTTTACTGTTTCGGCCAAATTGTCTTTTAACTTGTGGGTATAAATGATTTTGGTTGCACTTGATTAGACTATAAGCAATTTTCTTTGGCTGTTGACTGTTTTTTCTTAGACACGTTAAATGTATGTTTTAGTGCTGATGTAGGTTTCTTGTGGCCTTGTGTAACTGCTCCCTGTTTTTGTGTAAATTTGGTTTCGGACTCATTTGTCATCTATAGGTACCGTGGAAGTCCTTTTTCCAAAGTAAGCCTGTATGGGCAATGACGTATGCTCATTTTTGTGGAAGCTGGGGTCACTATAATTGTTTGTCTTGGCTTCCAACTTATTTCAGGTACACACTATTGATTATATTTCTGTCTTGATGTGAATTTTTTTAATGGAAAATTATGAATTACAATGCTCTATTATCCCAATTTTACATCCGATTTACGTGGGAATGCATGTGCTCAGTTAGTTTATGGACCCAGAGTAGAGTGATGTGTATTTGACCAGTCATTTGCATTACCCGTAATTTGGGTTGGAAAGATGAGATAAGATGTTTAATTACTATCACTACTCTTTAATTGCAAAGGATTTGCTTTTGGTTATTCACTTGACTCCAACGAACTAATCACAGAAGCAGTAATAATACGTTGATGTAGAGAGGGGCGGACCCGCGACAATGCAGTGGGGTGCAAGTGCATCCACTTAATCTCCCAATTTACTAGATTTTTATGTTTTATATATGTACACACACACGCGCGCACACACACACATATATATATGTATACTCCCTCCGTCCCACTCAAATTAGGACAAATTTCCATTTTGGGTGTCCCGTTCGAATTAGGACAACCCAAAAAATGGAAGTGTTTTATTTAATGGAACCCACATTCACACTCGCAACTATATTCCACTCATTATTCTCTACCTCACTTCCTCTCTCCTACTTCACTTTTCATATTCACAACACCTACTCCACTAACACTTTTTCCTTAATCCCCGTGCCCAACCCAAAAATCCTAATTCCGGTAGGACGGAGGGAGTATATATATACTCACTGAGTGCACCAATTAGTATTAATCAGGTAGCTTGCCTAGCTTAGTGGGGGGTAAAATGCAAAGTTTTTAACCTTGTGGTCTTTGGTTTGAGTTCCACTGTTGACATTGTTTTTTTGTATTGTAATTTGTGCATCCACTTTGAGTAACTACTAGATCTGCCACTGGGTGTAGATGTGTCCACAAGGACAACAAACAATTAAGTTAGTGCATATGCACCGAATATTATACTCCCTCCGTCCCAGAACACCTTGCGCCATTTTGAAGTTGCACGGGAATTAAGGAGAGAGTATATATATTCAAAAGTATTGGGAGTGGGAAAGTGGTTGTGAGTATGATGATTTGAGAGTACGACCCACAATTTAAGTGTGTGAGTATGACAAGTGGGGTAGGGTGAATAAATAAACAATAAAAGTTAGACATCTTAAGAAGTGGGACTTGCTAATGGGACACCCAAAAAGGAAATTACTGCAAGTTGTTTTGGGATGGAGGGAGTACTCCTTATCACCTAAGTTTCTTGGATTTTCCTAATCGAGCGAACTGGTTGCATTTTAATTTTAACATGCATTCTTCATAGAAAGCTACTGGAATGTCACTTGAAGACAGTGACATGGATAATTGTTTATGTGCTGCAGCATGCACAGTTGCACTTTTTTTTTCCCCCTTGTAGAATTGTTCCTGAATTCCTTGCATTCTAGTTTTCCATTACATGCAAGTAAATGGAAGCCTCATTTTTGCTCATGTGCAGTGAGCAGTTGGACCTTAATTTGACAGAAGCTGCATGGGTATGTCTATACTAATCTTAATCCAGTAAAGTTCTGTTTGTCAATCTGATAATTTAGGATTGGAGATATCTGCCAAAGTTCTTAAATATCAAAGCGTTTTAATTGTTATTACCCGGAAATTTAGGGATACTGGTCTTTTTACTTATGATAGGTATTCTCTTTCAGGTTTCTGTCCTGCCACCTCTTGCTTCAGTTTTCGTGACAAGCATAGCTGCACAACTCGCAGATAGCTTAATTTCTAATGGAGTTGAAACCACTGTGGTAAATACACCTCAACTGCCTGCATGCACATAGTGAGTGTCATAGTTCATAGTTTGTTACGGTCATAATAAATTTCACTTTTAAATATGTAGGTGAGGAAGATATGCCAAACTATTGCATTTTTATCCCCTGCAGCCTGTATGGTTCTTTCGTCTGTTGACTTGGGATTGCCTCCGTGGGAAGTTGTGGCTATTTTGACTGGCGGTTTAGCTCTATCAAGCTTTGCCTTGTCCGGTACTGACTTAAACTAACTCTTCTGCTTAAATATTTCAAGAAATGCCTTCTCCTTATACTTTGCTGACCATTGACTTTCTCATTTGTTTGTTCCCAGGACTTTATTGCACTCATCAAGATATTTCACCCAAGTATGCAAGTATACTTTTGGTATGTTCATGCTACATCTCTCTCTCTCACACACTCTCTCCCTATATGTGTATACTCCCTCAGTCCCATTTATATGGGCCCATTTGACTTTTTATGGTCACAAGTGAAATTTGACCAAACATTAATGTCAATCTAATCATACAATGAAATTCTAAAAATTGTTATTCATAGATCACTGAGGTTCACTTGTGTTGACCATCACAAATCTAATGGGCCCATATAAGTGGGACGGATGGAATATATATATATATGTGTGTGTATGTGTGTGTTTTCACTCTGAAGAATATGCCACTTCCGTTGCCAGAGTGACATTTTTTTTTTTGCACAGGGCATTACCAATACTGTAGGAGCAGTTCCAGGAATTGTTGGCGTTGCTCTTACTGGTTATCTACTTGACACAACCCATTCATGGAGTGTAAGTTTTTACTGTTATTGCTTCACGTTATCTGTTTCAAACACTACAAATTCTCTTACTAATTTCTTACCACTTCATATCTTGCAGCTCTCACTATTCGCACCATCAATCTTCTTCTATCTTACCGGTACAGTCGTATGGTTGGTATTCGCTAGCAGTAAGCCTCAATCCTTTTCAAACGTAGACTGAAGCTACTACTTATTCTGAATGAAGAAACAAAGATCAAAGGATATATATAGTTCATTTACCAGTACCGCTAACTTCATTTTGTCAACAATTTTGAGCAATAGGTACGTATTCCACTTACTGGGATCATATTAGTTGTATGTATTCATGTATAGTTGTAGGTATTGTACAAAGTATATTTTGTAACATTTTCAACAGTCCGGAATAAAAACTGATGATTAACAGCTCAAACTACACTTTGTACATTTCATGTTATACATTAAAAGTTCAGAATTATATATGAAAAGAATAATTGCACTCTGATGTATGTAAATGTATCTTTTATTTAATAATAGTCAGAATTATGGAGCCGATTTTCAGCTCCACGTATTCCTACCTAAGGGCAAGCGAAGAAAATAAGGTTTGGGACATGGGCAAATACAATGGAAAACGGAGCAACAATTATTGGCTCAGAAGAATTCACATATACAGGCTCTAACGGAGGTATGTGAGCAGAAGAATTAACAGTTAATGGATTCCCGTTAAGTAGCATAGTCTGGCTGTGTAAATTCCCATCCTTTGCTGTTAAATGGTATTCCTCTCGTGTTGTTTCATTTATCTTGTTAGCTTGAGGTAGTCGGATATGCTTTCGTCTATGATGATGAGACCTGTGTCTTCTGTGTAGTCTCCACGTACTATTGTACCCGATTTTAATCTCAACTGTAGTACTATTGTCTAGATTGATCAAAAGTAGCGTAATGCCCTTCTACAATACAAAAAAATTGGAAAAAAATAAATAAATCTCCAAATAATAGAATTCGTGCGTGTTTCTTGAGTTTGTAGTGAACTTACAGATTGCTTTGCGCAATGAGCGTAAGCGCGTATTTTCTTTGTCCCCGTGAAGTTTGTTGACAGAACGGTCCTCCCCATTAGTTTGTGCCAAAGAAGAGCACTGCACGTAAGTTTTATCCGTTCAGCACACAAGTCAAAATACAAAGTCAACTGTTTCGTTGTAGCAATAACCTGTAATAATCTGGGTTTGGTACGAATGTGGTCGTGTCGAGTAAACCATAGTTTCCACCTATCAACGTTTGTCTGCAGTATGTCTTTGTGTCGTAAGAAGCTGACATCCCGAGTTGATCCAAGTACCTATTGTTTTTAACATGTTTTTTTTACGATTGTAAATATGAATAAAACACGAGTAATAATAACTGACAACTGGAAACTATAGATTTACCAGAAACTAAACACGAATGCATTTGTTACAAGATTTCGCCCGCTATTGTAGGCCCCACCAGCCTCACCGACCCATGCAGTGGCTGATGAGGTCGAGGTTTTAAGGATGTTCTGGAGTTGCCTAAACGTATCCGCCTCTCCGTCAAGATATGATGGATCGAGAATCTTCTCAACTAGGTGCTCATCAACCCCTATAATGAAAAAAAATCGTTTTAAGAGTTTTTTTTTTTTTTTTTTTTTTTTTTTTGTGTGGGGGGAATTTAGACGATTTGTTTCATTATTGTTGGTGAATGAATACGTACCTGGGCCGAGATTGTATATGTGGTGGGTGAGCACATCGAGCGATTTGGGAGTTTTATCAATGAACTCTTTCACCCATTTCGCGTCAAAGAATCCTCCGGGTGCTATTATTTGTGGCTTCAATTCAATGTCCCGGTAAATGTCTTGCACTACGTTTTGAAGGGAGTGTGTGTCAGAGGCGTATTGAGCTGCTGCCACTCTTACTCCAACTCCAGTTCCACTCAACTCATTCCCTTCAACAGAGGAATCGGGTCAAACAACGTGAAATAGTCAGGACCTTCACAAGCGCGATAAACGAAAGCTAGCTTGTTTAAACCTCAAGCCTAAAACCAATGCGAGCTCAAGAACCTAGACAGTTGAGCTCGCATTGGTTTTGGGCTTGAGGTTTAAACAAGCTAGGCTCAGAGGTCATATTGTCCAACGGTGTTGGACAAACTGAGCTGATCCCTGAGCCTAGCTTGAGCCCTCTCGGAATCCTAGTTGTATTTCAGAGGCAACCTAATCCTACTCCTGCTAGTTAGATAGTGTGTGTTTATCTTTCTTACGGACCATATATATAAACATGTAGGAGACATGAAATGCAATTACCTAGCTCCCAACCATATATGCTATAGTTATTCTTTACTGTATAGCGTATAAAGGATTCGGCATTTGTGGAATCCCAAGCTCCAACAGCAGTTCCATCAGGCATAAATCTCCTCCCGTTGAGCGCGTTTAATCCAAATATAATCAAAGCCCTGAATTCAATATACTGGATTTAACTTGTCTGGCTTGCATAAACATAAATCTTACTCCCTCTGTAGTCCGTCCCAAAATGAATGACCAAATTTCGTGGTCTTAATCAAGACCAAAACTTGACAAATTTTGGTTATTCATTTGGGGACGGAGGGAGTATATGATATTCAGGGGGAAATCTTGTTACCCAGATTCCGCAAAGAAGCTGTTTAATGCATCCCATCTGGACAAGGGTAAGCAACCCTGAGTGAAAGTAAACAACTCTGAATCGTTTTTCGCGAAAGGAAAGCAGGGCTTTTGATGATCTTCTGTTTCATAAATCACCTTATCTTGCAATGTTCCTCCTAATCTAATCTTCAATGGTGAAAATTCTGCATTAAATATAAATGAAATAATTTCAATATTTTCAAAGCTCCAAACTTACCACTAGATTGAATGAGTAAATGGGAAATTGCAGTTTACCTTTAATTGCATTCGAGAAAATTTTATTGTTAAGATCCTGCAGAAAAACAAAAACCAATTCGAAATTTCTTCTCATCTCAGTTAATAATTACCATGACATGGAACCATTTCACTTCCTACAATTAGCAAGTTTGCAGTCATGGCACCATTTCACACACACACACACACTCTCTCTCTCTCTCTCTCTCTAAGAATCTGTGGAAAAAGAAGAAAATGCAGAAAAATAAAAACCAAATCAAAATTTCTTCTTATCAAACAATAATTACAATGGCATGGAGAGAAAAAAAATGCACCATTTCACTTCAAACACACACTGAAACACACACACTTTCTTGAAGATTCAGTGTAAAAAAACAAGAAGAAGAAGAAGAATGAATACCAAATTAAGGAGAGAAGCATGGCCCCAAGCACAAGTACCATAATCACACTTCTCAGGAGGCCACCAATCAAGAGTAGCACAAATAAAATCACTGTCAATCTTTCCAATCCCACTTTTCCCATCAATGAAAACAATCCCTTCAATATTCACTTTTGAATTCACACAAATAATACAACTCAAATTCAAGAACAAAAAAACCCAAAAACACAAACCCATTTGCAAAAAATTGTAACCCATTTTGAATAAAAATTTGAGCTAGAAATCGAAAGATTTTGGCTACATATCTGCAAATGGAGAAGAAGAAGAAGAAAGCAAATGGGGGGTATAAGACAAGAGAGGGAAAGGGAAGGTGGTGAAAGTGAAAAGGAAATAGAGAAAGATTAGATTTGTTTTTGTGGGGTTTAAATAATAAATGGAAGAAAAGCTTATGTGCACTTGGTACAAGACATAATTAAATAAGTGTAAAATTGGGACCAACGGTTTAATTAATTTCATACGTGTAATTCTATATTCTTTTTTAGCAAACGATAAATTCCATTTCATTCACAATTAAAAAAGAGATGACACTCCACAAAGGCAGGAGGCTCACCCCAAATTTTAATAGCAGTTCCAACCCTTAACCTATTACAATGCAAATACTGGGATTCTTAATTAAGAGATTTGTGTCACTATTTGTGTCACTATTTGGATGTAAATATTTTTTCTCCAATCGTGTCGAACGACAAAAACTTATGTAAAACGGTCTCACACGTAATACGGATCTCGCTGAGAGAGCAAATGATTTTCCGCTTATGGTCGGGTCGGGGCAAGTCCATTTCCTCTATCGTTGAGATCTTTTTACATAAGACTTTCTCTTTTCAAACATATGCATAACTATAAAAATAACAATTAATTATGGTAGTGAATCTACATAATTATAGCAATCTTACTTAAAAAATTTAAATTTATTATTAAAATTTAATATAATTATGTAAATTTACTGCTATAAGTAATATTTATCCTTTACTTTAAAGGCACAAATTTAAAAACATTTTTTATAATTAATATATTTATTTATTATAATAATTACATGAAAAAGTATTAGAGGGATAAATAGAAATAATATAATAAAGTTAGTTGCTATGTAATTTTTTTATTTGATTTTAAAGCGCAAATATAAAAGATGATGAATTATACTAATTTTTTTATATTTTGGACGAGCTTCTAACCGTTGGAGCATTTTCTTATTAAATTTTATTAATGAAACTATGTGTTGTTTGCATAAAAAAAAAAAAATATAATAAAGTTAGTTGCTATGTAAGTTTTTTATTCGATTTTAAAGTGCGAAAAACTAAGGTAGTCGTATTGATTCATGTGAGTCCCTCTCAAGAACAATAAATGCACTGAACATGAAATAATTTTAATTTAATGTTTAATTTGAAGGATATTTTTATTAAATGTTGGAAAGCAGTCAAGATTTGGGTATTTGGATTTGGGACATTTTAAAAGTGGAATTGATTAATAAAATGGGAAAGTTTGTTGGGAGTGGGCCAAAATTATGCTTTGCTTCAGGAAAAGTGCATAAAAGGTTGCTGAGCAGATGGGGAAAAGATAAGTACAGGTGAAGGTTTGAAGGAAAGTGGGGCCCACTGGGCCTTTTCATCAGAGCTTTCTTAATGGATGGATCAGCTGAACTGTTAAGTGAGATACTCCCTCCGTCTCATACTTATCGTTACTTATTTTTATTTTGAGCTTTTCATATTTATTGTTACTTACTCAAAATATTCATTTTTCTCTCTCATATCCACTCACAACAGCTATCTACTAACTTACTTTCTCTCATACTCACTCATAATATTTACTAGTATTATTTTAATTCTCGTGCACTCTTATTTAGTAGCAAACTCTTATTTAGTAGCAATAATAAGTTCGGGACGGAAAGAGTATACTCCTAGAAATCTTTAATTTATTTTTATTTTGTTTTACTTTTCTCCTTTTCTTTGTATAAATGGCGGAGCTGGTATTTATACAAAGACACAACTTTAACAAGGATATAAAATTACAAGGTCATATATAAATTTTACATAAATAAATAGGGACAAGAATATTACTAATTTAATTTTTCTAATAAAATTGGACCAAAGTGATTTTTTTTTTTTTTTTTTATGATTTTAATAGTTAAACCTCACACTTTACTTTTCACACCCATAATACTTTTTTTTTTAATTTTCGTGCAAAGTCAAATAGATATAACAGTGCATGTGACTCAACCAAAAAATCACCAAACTTTGTGTCTGGTGGGGGACTGCCTTCCGAATCCATATGCAATTATGTCACGGTTACTTAATTTGGATATTCATCTTCAAAGCTATATGTACCAAAAAAAAAAAAAAAAGTTGTTTCAGTTACATATGTAGACATAAGAAGCACATTTCCCTTTTACGTTTGAAATTGGATTTTGATCAATACAATTACATTTTGGCCAAGTAATTTAAAGAAAAGCTAATAATTTTAATAATAACAAAAGAATTGTTCTTGTATCACGATTAAAAATACTCTCAATAACGATTTTTAAGTTTACATTAGGATAATTTAAACTACTTGATTAAAGTATAATCAACTAAACCAAAATTAAGTATGTAATTTTGTTTATAAATAAAATAATTTTGTGCGTGTGTGTGATATGTCTTGGCTGTGTTGCACATGGAAACGGGAGCAATAATATGCGGATGTGCTGCAGCGCAGATGTCTGCATTTAACCGCTCATATATAGTAAGATTTATAGCCTATGTTGGTCGGGAAGCTAAGAGACAATACTATCTATAAAATTGTATTTAGAGGCCAACATTCCAATTGCTACACAAATGTAGTCAAATATCATCGACATTAAAACCTGAAAATTGTATCTAAAGATAAATATTTCAATTGCTACACAGACAGATGTTAAAATATCATCGCCAACTGACCCTAAGCACGGGATGTGGGTGTAGATTCATATTTACTTAGGCTTCATTATTTCATAACAGAAAATTGGGTCCCTTGGGCATTTTTTTGGTTGCCAAAAGTTGAAGCAATGGATCAAGTAATCAAACTTATGTTGATTTCTATTTCAAGGGAACAGATGGAGATTCTACCCAGAAATTAACTACCCAAAACCTAATCCTCCATTTTTGTAAAATAATTCTTCTTTAATTTTCCTTTTCCATTTAATATAAATGGAAATGAGTTTATGCCAACCACTACACTCTCCTAATGACTGTAGATATGGGTTCCCATGCCACACCTCAGGGATTTGGATTGCTCCCGCAACCACTCCCAATTATTTATAATTTACAAAGTCACTTGAATTGTCAATAAAATACTAGTAGTATTGAGCCCATTTGTTCCATAAGAAACCCACCTTTAGAAAAAGTAATCTCAATTACGGGGATGTCAATACGCCAGAAGGAGGCGAGAAGAAGGATCGAACCCCTAACACTCACTGAGGGTGAGTCTTGACTTTACCACTGAGCCACTCCTTTTTAAAACAAATTTTATAAGATTTGAATAGTTTCAGTCTCACAACATAGTTTTAATTTAACTTACTAGTATTTTAGCCATTTTTTTTAATTAAGAAGATACTCCGTCTGTCTCAGAATAAATGTCGTAGTTGACAAGTCAATGTTTTTAATCCTTTAGTTATGTTTCCTTGATTGCCCCAATATATTCATATGGGTAGAGTGACACCTCATGTGACATTATAATATTTGTGCTTATTAGAATGTGTAGTATAAGAAGATCACCAGGCCCGGCCCAAAGGGGGGGTAAGTGAGGGCAACTGCCCAGGGCCCACAATTTTAGGGGCCCATTTTTTCCTAGGCTATAGTGTATATATATAGTATGTATTTGTTTTTTTATTTAACTATGGTAAATATAATTTAATTGCTAAAAAAATTTAGACCTAATTAAAGAATCAATTAAAAAGTACACAAAGATTGTGTAACGTCCGTCTATTAGAATTCTTCGCCCATTTAATTGCAAATACAATACATTAATCCTTTTAGTCTTCACAATCGCACACGCCTCCTCCTCCTCCTCCGCAATCCGCACTCTCAGTCAACCCCTTCCGGCCTTCCTTTCTAATCCTTCACAGTTTCACGCCTTCACGGACGAAGAACAATCAACGATTTGTCGATCTCCAACAACTTCCTCCGCTAATTGCAACAATAATTTCTTCAAGGTAATGCATATGCTGATATGTGAAATTCAATATTTTAAGTTTGTTATTTGGGTTTTATTTCTAAAAAATGTTATTTCAGTTGTTCTTAAATCTTTGATTTGCAATTGATTGAAAAAAAAATCAAGTTTGTTTTTACAATTTCTAGAAGGATTTAACTGTTATATATAATAATACTCCCTCCGTTTCAAAATGAATATCTAAAGAATTTAAAAAATTGCTCTTGATTGATAGAATTTTTGTAATTTTTCTAAAACATTGATGTTGAGATAGAGGGAGTCTCAACAATAATATTTAGACCGTGCATCATTTATTTAGTCTATTTTTTTTCTTCATGTTTTGGTGCAGAAACAAGACAAATTAAGTTTGATTTGTTATTCCAACTATCCAGTTTCATCTACCTACAAAGAATCCAGGTGTTTATGCTCCTTTTGTATTACAATTTCGTTTGATTTTATTTGAGAATGTTGCCAAAAAAACATCTACCTGGATGTCAGAAAAGAAAAAAAAAAGAAAATTGGTAGAGCAATTTAAAGAATCACAAAAAAGTGTATTGATAAATTTGTTCTGAAGAAAGACTCCACAAAATTATGATTAAAAAATTAAGTACAATATATATATATATATATATATATATATTTGATGGTAAAAATAGCAATGTAGCGTCGTACAAAAAATGTTGATTAATAGGGGCCTCTTCATCTGATTTCTCCCGGGCCTACAAAAGGCTAAGAACGGCCCTGAAGATCACCAAACTTCATACCCTATTTATAGTAAGACGATATTTATTTTGGTACAAATAAAAATAGAAAATATGACAATTATTTCGGGACAACGAGAGTAATAACTTTCCTTATTATTGAAATTCCAACGCCATCTACTCATGTTTATATGTGAATCATATTTAATACGACTTGATTCAATATTTACTCATTTGACTAACATCATCATTAATTATGACGTTAAGCATACTTCCTCTATTTCAAAATACAGGTCGTTTTATACTTCTTCACACTAATTAAAAAATACAATTAATAGCTATTAAAAAGACTTATGTGCCCTTAACACGTTGTATTAATACAGTATACTCCCTCTCCCTCTGTCCCAAAATGATCTTCTCATATGCCATTTCTCATTGTCCCAATTTTTTTTCTTCATATTTCTACATTTTATGCTTAAAAATGCATAAACAAAGCATGGCTAGTGAAGCAAGTGTTCATATCCTTAAAAAAATTGAATATTCAAACGCGAAGATTATTTTGGGACGGAGGGAGTATTATACATTGTGCACCACATAAACTGCAGGCCTAATTCCTTTTTAGACATGCCCATCCGGGTCAAATAACCCGGAGAACCGACGGGTTATGAAGCGGGTAATAACCGGTAAACCGGCGAACCGTGAACCGGAATTCAAAATGTTAACCGTGAACCGGCGGTTCACGGTTAACTATGGGTTACCCTCTGAAAACCGGCGGATAAACCGGCGGTTCATGAATCGGAGGTCAACGGCGGGTTATCTGGATATTTACTCTTCTTTTTTTTTTTCCTATAAACGGCTGAGTTCTGTCTATCTCTGTGGCTTGAATTAAAAAAGGCAACGGTATTATTACCGTTGGGCCTTCAAGTTCAGCCAGCAATCACCTTTGCGCCTGCGACCTTGCCCATTGCCCAATACCAGTGACTGACTGCCCACTCCTGACTCCACTTTATTTTTTTTCAAAAAAACACTCTCTCTACACTATTAAATGTCTTCCCTTAATTATAAAAGGGTAAGGTTGGTAGTCTCCCTCTATGTAATTAAAAAAAAAAATGAACCAGCCAGCTTCTCCAGCGCCAGCGCCCAACGGCCCAGTCCAACGGTCCAAGTCTGGGAATTAAAAAATAAAATAAAAAATGAACGAACGGATGAACCGGCGATTCATTCATGAACCGGAACCGTGAACCGTCTATATACGGTTTATAGCGGTTTATGATTTTTAAGAACCAGCGAACCGCCGGTTCGGCGGTTCAATGACACGGGCATGTCTATTCCTTTTCAATCTTCTCGTGTTAGTAATAATTCATTCTTTTCCCTTTTGTTTGTGTACTAGTGTTTGTTTATGTTTGTAATGTCACTTTTGTGCTCGATCCGTTTTTTATATATTCTTTGAGCTTGCTCACAAGTCTTCATCATAAAATTGCAAAAAGGTCAAAGATGCCTTCTTTATCTACATCAATTACCTCCCTTTATTATTTTTTATGATCAATAGGATAACTTCATCCTACTTAACTTGATATAGTGAATTAGTTAATTACTTCCCCTGTCCCTAAATGAGTGTCCAAATTTTATTTTAAGGGACACTGAAAATATCAACTTTATG